>PVJX010009462.1:0-60861 GCA_004027295.1 Dolichotis patagonum
GGTTGGCCAGGGGCTTATCAATTTTATTTATTCTTTCAAAGAACCAACTCTTTGATTCATTGATCCTTTGTACTGCTTTCTTAGTCTCTATTGCATTAATTTCTGCTCTAATCTTTATAATTTCCTCCCTTCTTTTGGCTTTGGGCTTGGCTTGCTCTTCTTTTTCTAGATGTTTGAATTGTAGCATCAGGTTGTTTATCTGTGTTCGTTCTGTCTTCCTGATGTGGGAACTCAATGCAATAAATTTTCCTCTGAGGACTGCTTTCTTTGCATCCCACAAAATCCAGTAAGTTGTGTCTGTATTTTCATTTACTTGTAAATATTGTTTAATTTCTTCTTTAATTTCCTCTGTGACCCACTGATTGCTCAGGAGTGTATTATTCAGTTTCCATGTGTTTAGGTTTTTGCAATTTCTTTTATCATTAATTTCTAGTTTCACAGCACTATGATCCGATAACATGCATGGGATAATTTCAATTCGTTTTCATTTACTTAAATACGTTCTGTGGGCTAGTATATGGTCTATTTTAGAGAATGTCCCATGTACTGCTGAGAAGAAGATGTATTCTGATGTTGTTGGATGGAACACTCTGTATACATCTATCAAGTCCATTTGTTCACAGGTGTGATTCAGTTCTGCTATGTCTTTGCTGATTTTCTGTCTAGTTGATCTGCCCCGTTGGGTCAGTGGTGTGTTAAAGTCTCCTGTTATACTTGTATTATTGCTTATTTGATTTTTCATTTCATTTTTCATTTTCTCTAGGATAAGGTTGACAGTGATTGTTTTGGCTGGGAAAAATTGAGATATATTATATTTTCCCCCATCCAGTATATTTTCATTTATGTTGTATATTTGGATGATAAATGCAAACCATACTGACAAAATTAAGTTAATTTTGGAAGAATTAGTTAAGTTGATCAATAAAGAAACTAGATGTGCCAATTAATAGAGGAATTGGTGTCACCAGTATAATGGCCAAAATTTTGTATTCCCAAAACTCATAGATTGAAGCTGCAACCCCAAGTATGAATATAGAGAGAGGTGGGGCCTTCAAGGCTGAGATTAAGGACAAATGAGCATGGGTCCCTGATCCAGCAGTACTGATGTCCTTTTAAGAAGAGACATGGGGACTGGACAGGCACAGAGAAACTGATGCAAGGACAACACAGCAAGAAGGTATCTGTCTGCACCCCCAGTAGGAGGGGTCTGGCTTGAAGCCCACCCTGCTAGCACCTTAGTCATGCACTTCCTGTCTCCACAACTGTGGGAAAGTTTATTTGTGTTGTGTCATATCAGCCTGTGGGTTTTCTTGTGGCAACCCTAGCAGACTCAGACAGTGAACAAATGTATGAATGTTCCATTAAGCAGAATGATAATTCATATATATATATATATATATATATATATATATGGAAAACTTCTAAGATAATCAATAAATAGCAAAGCAAAATTCAGGGTCATATACACATGGGATGAGTCAATTCCTGTCTTGGAGATAATAGCAGCAAAATGGTAAATTGCATGCATGCACATGTTTTTATAAATTTATACAAAGAGTCTCACACAGATCACTGACATTGGCTTCCTAAGGGAATGGGATTATGGGGAAAGAGTCATCACTTCTGTCACTGCTGAGTTGTTTGAAATGTTGCAATAATCTGTATATTTTTGCAGTTAAGGAAAGATGACGTGAATGGAGTCTGATACATAGGTATTTTTTAAATGACAGCAAACACACTCGCTCTGTGTCTCCTTGGCAAGTGCATGTCAGTTCCCATAACCGTGGTTCATACCCACCACAGCTTTGCCGGGGATCTTACACTTTGCTTCTGGAGCTCTTTTTTGTAACTCTTGAATACTATAACATAATGATGTTCCCGCTTGTGTTTCCAGCAGTAATCCTCCATTTATCTCACCAGGTCTTTTTCTCAGGGATTCCATCTCTATTAGTTCTCATCAGATCTGCATACCCATCCACGTCTATGTATGTACTTTAAGTGGACAAAATAGGTGGTCTGTAAGATTTATTTTTTGTTGTATTTCAACTTAGAGTTGGTAATAAATTAACAAGAAAAAAATCAAAAGAAGTATTTTTTAGGGAATCACCAAGACTTTTGTTATGTGCTGTATTCTGTTTAGTGCCTAATCATGAGTAGTAATTGTATTAGACAGCCATAAAATACTTTAAAATGAGTGGTTCAAGTGGTAAAATCTTCTGATATATATTTTTCTTCTTCTCTATATAAAATTCCAGGTGTGCAGCAATGGTACCTATCTAAAAGCAGGTTGGTAAAATACATTAGGAAGTGTTAGGCATTGAAGGGCTGCCAATGGAAGGGGAGATGGAATTTATCAAGTAAACAGGAGCAGAGGTCAAATGGCCAAGAATTAAAAACAAATGCAAATCTATGAGCTGTTATTTTAAAGGCAAAGAAAAGCAGGCTATGCAGCCACTTCCATTTCTAAATGCTGCCCCTCCGGTGGTGTGAGGGGAAACCTTTGCCCACTTGTCCTCTTTGCTAAAGATGCTGTTTTTCCACGGAGGCAAAGAGTAATATTTGAGAAAGAGGTTTTACAGATGCAATTACAGCAAGACCCTGGGGCTTAGGTCTGCACGTGGGTAAACCCGTGCTTTCTCACCCAGAGAAAAGTTTGGCTTGGCAGCTTTGCGGCAGTGCATGACTCTGATCCTAGGGAAAGCCAACTATGGAAACCTAAGTCATCTCCAAAAATAACAGCAGAACCAGGCCCTTGCAAGGCCTCATACTTGTCATGCTGGGAATGATGATACTCTCAAGCCCAGGGCCGACAGCTACTGAGTTCTTAGCATTGTCTGTAACTGGACTTCGCTGGGGGCCTCAGTCTTCAGCACTTGGGTTTCCGGTGTTAGCTGTGAAGTTTGGATACTTCTAGAAGCTTCTAGAAAATAAAGGACATAGCGGAGTATGTCTGAATCTAAACTAGTCCAACAATTTCATTAGGAAAAATAATTGATAAAATGCACATCATTAAAGTGTGTGCTACTTTGTGCTTACTAAATGAATGCATTAGGAACACAGAAGTGCCAGCCAGAGAATGGGAGAAGATACCTGTAACACATCTCTCTGAGCTACTTCCTAGAGCTGTAAAATGCAAAGCATTACGCTTTAAAAAGAGAAAGCAATTGCTATGGTATGAACAGAGAATGTACCCCCAAGGTCTCCTGCAGCCACAGCAGAGGCTTTTGGAAACTGACTGAATCATGGCAGATAGATAATGACTTGCTGTTAGAAGGTGGAATCTGCTGGGAACAGGTCAGTCGCGGAGATGTGACCTGGAAGGGTTTATCTCCCTCCTGGACCCTCCCTTCTCACTCAGCTTCCTGGCCCCATAATGTGAGCAGCTCTGCTCCCAAGTGCCCATTCACCATGTCATCCTGCCCAGAAGCCAGACAGTGACAGCCTGCAAATGTGAGCCAATGTAAGCTTCTCTTCCTTGAAGTTTAGATATCCAGTATTTTGTCCCAAAGATGAGGAAAGTAACTAAAACAACTATCTTTAAACTGTTAAGCAAAAAAATCAAGTTCAGTCTTCAATAAGGAAGATATAAACCTATTCAATAAGAGCATGAAAGTTGCTCTCAACTTTCTCAACATTAATCATAAGAGAAATTCAAATTAAAACAACAGTAAGATACTACTTTTTACTTCATAAGACTGTAAAAATCATTAAATATTGAAGAATCTGTAAATCTATGAAAATTCTAATAATTCCTGATGAGCTAGTAAACCACTCTGGGAAACTTTTGGCATTTTGTTTTAAATTTGGACAACATACTTACTCTCTAATTCAGAAATATCACCTATAGGAATTTCCTAGAAGAAAGTGAAATACATATCCATATAAAGACTTGTATATATATATATATATATATATATATATATATATATATATATAGTGACTTTGTTCATAATACCAAAAACTGGGAACAACCTAACAATCATAGACAGGAAAATGGATAAACAATTCACTGTATGTTCTTAGAATGGAACTACTTAACAATAAAAAGAAATAAACTGATAAACACAAATCATTCTTTAAAATATCTTGAGTGAAAATAGAAACTAAAGGATACATAATATAGGCACTATAATCAGATGATTTGGTGAGTATTTAAATTGTTTTAAATTGCAGTAAAAGACAAAATGCCACTAATCCCTCTCAGCATAGTCTCCCTTGCTTTGAACACATTTATCCCACTGTCCTTGACACTTTCTGATGCAGCTCTGCAAGTCCTCTTTCATCAGTGTCTAAGTTGCATGGCTGCCTTGACGTCCTTGGTGCTCACCTTTCATGGTCATTTTGACTTTGGGGAAGGATCAGAAGTTGTGTGAAGCCACAGCTGACGAATAAAGTACATGAACAAACATTATTATGTTTTTTTTCTTTAGAGAAACAAATGTTTGATCAATTGAAGTAATCATAAAATACTATGCATGATTAAATTAAAATTTTATTATGCACCCAAAATACTCTGCATCACTTAGAATATATTTTCTCATCATTTTTGGCAATGTGTCTTTTATTGCGGTAAGTTTTTTTTAATTTTTAATTTAAGCATTCACTGAACCTTTATTACCCCTTATATCATTCCATTTGTATGAAGTTCAAAGTCAGACAAAATTGTTTATGGTGACAGAATCAGGATAGCATTTATCCATGAAGGGACTGGAAGTAGTTAGAATGAGGCTTAGGGAACTTTCTGGAATGAAGAAATGTTCTGTACATTGGTTTGGGTATTGGTTATGCAGATGTATATAATTCACATAAACATCAAACTTCAGCATAACAATTTTTCATTTTTCTACACGTCAATTTTAATTTTGAAGATTAAATATGTTGCCCTATTATCCAATTCACCCACTTTAGAACATCTCAGTGTGCAATCAAAATGGCAGAGGTAGAGAGAACAAAGGAACTACGGCTACTATTTTCCCTGAAAAACATTATTTTCCACAAAAATTGGATTTTTTCCAGTATTTCAAAGATATGGCAATAAAAATATCTCATGCATGAATGAGAACAAGTTTTATTTTTTCCAGCTTTACTTCAAAGAGCAACACAGAGATTCATTAGGCCACTGGATAATGGCTTATTATTTGTGCTTATTTTAATGTTAACCATTGTATGACATTCTACGATAGGGTCTAGTAACATACTAGACTGAACCAGTGGCCAGGGACACAGGCAGCCCTCTCACATGGGTTCTTGGACTTTATCCTTCAAGGAGCATTAGAGTGACAGATGGGGAAGGTGATGAGGTCATAAGCTTCAGGCAGTCATCTAAGTCCAGTCACTGAGGTTGGTCCCACAGGTCATCCATCAGGAGGCAGCATGAGAGAAGCAAGAGGATTCCTCTGCCCGGTCCCTCCCAAGCCTAGAGTGCAGGTATCAGCTCTGTGTTCCCTTCCATAGGGGTCCTGAGAGTGTGTGGCCAGGCCACTGCTGGAGTCGTCTCTTTCCTCCTGATTCTTTCCATCACAAGTGATGTGAAGTACTAACTAGAAGTTGGCAAAAATGTCGCTAAAATATGGCAGAGGTCATTTCATTTCTCCAGTGCCTGAGGACTGAGACATAGTGACAGATGGCTCCTGTCTGTTAAAAAGGGCTGAGCTGGAGGGAACGGGGCAGGGCTGCCGCCTTCACCAGCCAGGTCCTGTGGCTGGAACTTGCTCTGGTCTGGAGTGGGGCTGGACCCTGGGTGGCACTGGGACCTTATCCCAACCAGAGCAGCCACTGTGCCTCCCTCGGCCCCTTGGAATGTGGACGGAACACCTGGCCACACCCTTCTCATTACACAGTTGATTTCTGCAAATGAAATACTGCTCACTGAGAGAAAAAAATTTCAGCTAACTCCTCAGTTTACAGAAGCTTCTCTGCTTCCCTAAATAGAAATCTCTGGCAGGCCCCGGAGAACTAGCATTCAAATCAGCAAACACATTCATCTTGAAACTGAAAATGAAACAGGGAGTCGGTGGCTTGTGGCTTGTCTGGAGCACACACTGGTGACGCCACCAAGATTTGGGGCAGTTCTGGAAAATGCCGCCTGGGGAAATTTGAGCACTTAGGACAGAATGATCAGGATAGAGCAACAGCATGAGACGGGGTTGCCATTTTAAAGAAAGCACCAGGTTTATGTCCTGCCATGCATCAAGTGGTCTCTATTCTGCTCAAGTAAAAAGCCTCTCTGCAAAACCAGCACTTGGGAAAAGCCTGTTTTGTGGGGGATTAGCTCGGGCCATCTTTTCCAATGCTGAGGTTCAGTTTCCGGCATAAACATTACAATTTTGCGGTTCCACCTTTGTGAACACCTTGAGACCAAGAGACTCAAGACCGAGGACGACGTGCCCATCATCAACCTGGAGAGGGGAATGAGTAGCTCGTCGACTCTGGGGACATGAGCAGCTTTGCAGGCCAGAGAAAGTTAGGGTAAAGCCCACTTGCTATGGCAAGGTGGTGCTTACCCCTCACGTGTTGACCTTAACTGAGCCAGTACCTGAGCAAAGGTCTTTCAACTAGAAAGACTGTCTCTGCATTAAAAGAGTGAAAATAGCAGTTACGTCCTTCACTCTGCAAGTTTACTGTGAGCACTCAGAACAGCACTGCTTGTGCTGTAAGAGAGCACCATGCACCAGCAGGGTGACGATAATAAAGATGGCGATGACGCAGCAGCAGTGACGCATTCGTAAAAATTTTTAGGGCTGCACCGGAGCCTGAGCTGTACTCATCGTGCAGCCTGGTGTTCGGAAGGGAAGTGCGAGCGTGTGGGACCGATCAGGAGTGAAATGGACGGGAGAGAGAAAGACGCTGTGTAGACCCGCAGCATCTGCCTAAATGATGAGAAATGAGTACAGTGCCATGAACGCCTGGCCCAGGGAAGCCACCAGCAGAAGGAACATTCCCTTTTTGGTGCAAATGGAGAAAAGAGATCTCCAGCGTAGTATCCATCATGCTGATGCTCTGAAGATTTGTCCTTCCTGCAATCATGGAAGACTGTCTGCATTTCCATGCCATGTGGAAGAGGCCATTTCCCTTTTGGGGAAAAAAGTTACCTCCTGTTGGATAAGTTGTTTCAATCTAGTTGGTGCCAGTGACAAATGCCAATCACATTGATTTGGCAGGTTAGAGTCTCATGACACGCTCTAGGAACCAGCAATTCTCTAAACCAAGAAAAACTAGGATTTTTCTTCTTTTACGCAAATGTCTCTACTTCTGAACTGATAGGAATTACATGAGGAACTCAGCACCATCAGTCTCTTTATATGCCAATGTAAAAATTGAAAAATGAAAAACCATTTTCACAGTATGCTGTATCTTGGGTCTAAAGTGTCCCTACAGGTTCATGCGTCAAAGGCTTCACCTCAGCTTGGCACTGTTGCAAGGGGGTAGTACCTGTAGGAAAAGGTGGGGCCTCATGGGTCATTTTAGGTCCCTGGGGTTGTGCTCTCCAAGGGAATTTGAGACTGCAGTCTCTGTCTTTCTCTCTCTTTCACTTCCTGGTTGCAATGAGGTGAGCAGTTTTCTCTATCAAGCACTCACCGTGACATGCTGTCTCATCACAGGCCCCAAAACAACCAGACCACCTGGCCATGGACAGAAACCTCCAAAACTGAGGGCCAGCATGGACCCCACTGCTTTTTATGTTGTCTATTTCCAGAATTTTATTACAGTAACAGAAAGCTGACTAATATATAGTAAGATTTAATTCCTCACATAAATTCATATATTTTTGATTAACTAATGTCCTCATAGAAACTATGAAGTAGCTAAAACAAACATCCACATTTTTCAGAGGGATTATTGAGTCTTAAGTATTTAAGTAATGACTTAAAATCAAGATGGTATGCAGGGGGAAAACTAAACTAAAGCTCAAATATTTTGACTGTCAGATTTCCTCTGAACTATGAGGGTTTTTGCAAAATGTTAGTTAAAATTAAGTATGTCTTACAAGAAAAGTAAGTTAATTCATATTTCCATGTTAATGGAAAACAAATAACTTTGTTGGAATTCTAATAATATTTTAAGTGTTTAGGTTAGACTAAAAAACCCATTCTGCTAATGCAAACTAAAGGATGAAAGAAGGTTGGCCTGACTAAGTAAACCATAAAATTCATGTCAGAGATATTCCTTTATGCCCAGAGTGCTCATCAGCTTTACATTATTGTAACAAAATATCTAGGATAATCCATTTAAAATTATAAAAGGTTTATCGTGGCTTATCATTTTGAGGGTTTAGTCCATGGTCAGTCGCCCTTGTTGCTTTAGAGGTGGTGAGATAGAACCTGGAGGCAGGAGAGAATGGTGAAATCATCACCTCATGGTGAGGATGAGAAAGAAGACAAAAAGAGGCTGGCATCACACAATTCCCTTCAAGGGCATTTCTCCACTAGGCCCCAAAGGGTTGCCACCCCTTCCCAATAGCGCCAACCTGAGGCCCAATCCTTTATCACATGAGCATTTTGGATGCACCCCACACTGGGCCTCTAGTGTACCCATAATACAGGTACAGGTTAGGGTAGTACAACTGGCCAGAAGCGAGAAGCACCTTGTGAGCTCTCGGGTCCCACCAGTTAAGAACTATTTCCTCGACTTGCTCTGTCTCACCTCAAGCAGGTTGCAGTTCCTTTTAGGTCTCAGGTTGTTTAGCTGCCAAGTGAGGCTCCAGGGCTGCTCTCAGGGCTGTGGGCATGACACTAGGTGAGAACAAGCCCAGCAAGTGGCACAAGAGGAAGCAGAACTGAAGAGCAATGTTAGCTGCTGACGTTCAAGGGGAAAAGTCTAGGGTTTGTGCTCCCATTTTATAAACTGCCTGGATTGTTTGGAGCCAGGAAATGATACCTTTAGGTCTTCAGTTTTCTTCTTTGCTCCTGGAAAGTGTGGACTGATTTTGGTTGTTATTATTTAGGGTTTTTCAATTGCAGGTCATGTATTCAAAACATGGCTAAATCAAATAAATATGTATTTTTTGCATAACGGAAAATTTTAAGTTATCTTAAGGGTCGGCTAAATTTAGGACTCTGACATAGTGGCAGGGCTTGGTTTTTCTGTCTTCCTTTCATCATGCAGGTGATAGCAAAGCAGAACTAAACGCATGCTTAGAGGCTGCCTGGACATATGTGCTGGGTTGCCTTGAACGGGTTAAGCATAGCACATTTAGAGATCTGTCCTGGACTCTCTTTGGGGCTCAGAAATCTGAGCTGTTAGTGACATTTAGCTGCAGTCTCCAGCGTAGGGCAAGATGGATGCTGCAGCAGGACTCCCCTCCTTTTAGACTCATCCCTAACAGGAGTGAGAGGACACATGTTAGAAGAGCCTGAGCTATTAGCATCACAGACACACACACACACACACACACACACGCACGCAGTCACACATCGGTACTCAAATGTCAATGTGAAGGACTTTGTTTAAAAAAAAATCTGTGTCAGATTTAATTATTATTCATAAAATATCTATGGCAGGTGTAGAATTTCTCTGCTTCTCTACAGTCAGACATTAATTTGGTTACTGTTTTCCTCCTCTGATTTTCAGATTTTCATTCCAAATCCCTACCCGTGCTGTCCATCCTCTACATAAAGCTCTGATAAATGAAGCCAGAGTTGTTTGGAAAATGCATGGCATGCATCCTGTCCAGCCACCGTCTTTTATGTGTTTAACTTTTTAATTGACTTTGCATGCATCAGCTCTAACTTCGAAGAAGCAGACATGGTTCTCAGGGATTGTCAAAAGACGCCTGTCTCGTGAGCAGATCTAATCCAGTTGGTGCCATTGAAAAACCTTAAATGGCAGCTTTCATCTTATTTGCAAAAACCCTTCTGGCTTCAAGTTACGTTTTAATCCCAGTTGCTATATCAATTTTATGGCAGCAGGGCTGGGGGTTGGGCCTGGGGGATGTTTTGACTGAGTTTTATTTTTCTTCTATACGTGTTGTATCTTAAGTAGACTCCTAGAAGTGAAAGCACTAGCCAGGTCTTCCCACAGGCTGGATTTGTGCTGGAGCTCCTCGGCAGCTTTTCTGGAAAAGCAGCTGCAATGCACACGCGTATTTAAAATTCACCATGCTTGAAGACTGAAGTTTAGGACAGAGAATTTATCTGTGAGTCTTTTTCCAACATGGTGAGGGAAATTTCACTCCCACAGGCATATCTACAGATCTCCGTGACTCAAAGCAAAGCTGTAATCATAGCAGTGACACTTAGTTCTGGCAGCTTTCCAAAACAATGTGGCATCAGCATCAGTACAACTTTCTTCTTTCTTTCTTTCTTTCTTTCTTTCTTTCTTTCTTTCTTTCTTTCTTTCTTTCTTTCTTCTTCTTTCCTCTTTCTTTCTTTCCTTTACCTTCAAACCCACACATTATTCTGGGAGTCCCATCTTATTATATATTCTGTATGTGTTTCTCTCTCTGTCTCTGTTTCTCTGTCTGGCTGTCTGTCTATCTCTATGTCTCTCTGTCTCTCTCTCCCTGTCCCTCTCCTTTTCTCTGTATTTAAAAGAAAAATAATACAATAACCTTGGGCATATTTTCCACTCATTGCTCACTGTGCATTCAATCAATCCACTTATGTCCTTAAGTGCAAATAAATGTGAATAAAGGGGTAGACAAGATAAAAAGCATGTACCACATTCTACAAATATCACCATCTTTAATCCTTACCATGTACTAGGTGTTATGGTTAAAATCTAAAATATCCTCCAAAAGTCTCGTGTGGGTAGATGATTGGATCTTGAGGTGCTGTGCTCACCAGCGGATTCACCCAGGGTGAGTTCAGTGGCTGCATGTGAGGAGGTGGGGCTGGTAGGAGGTGGGTCCCTGGGGTGTGGTGTGGAAAGGCTCCTCCCTTCTCTTTGTGCTTCCTGGCCACTGTGCGGTGAGTGCTACCATGAGCATCTGCCACATCATTTCTTAGGACCCACCGGGACTATTGACTGAAACCAAAATGAACTCGTCCTCTAAGGTGTGGGTGCTGGGAGTTTTATGCCTGTGATGGGAAAGCTCCCAGGTCCCCAGCTCAACCCATCTGGTGACTTTATTATCTGATGCTAAGTAGGCACAACTTAAGTAATTTTAGTAACTCACCACTAAAAAATGAGCGACAGGATGCGGTCACTGGTTGCTTGCTTCCATTGGAACACAGTTGCTCAGAGTCAGGAGCTGTGCAGAGCTGTATGGAGAGGAAGGCAAGCCTTTGCGCCGGCTGCTTCCCCCACCTCTGTGTTCTGCCTATACTCAGTACATCTGGGCAGTCTTCGGGAAGTGTAACATCAGTTACAAAAATCTGCTTCTGTTCTGTTGCACTTAGATCCTACATCTCAGCCAAAGCTACCGCGTGACAACTGGTGGTGTGGCCTGGAGATTTTCTGCGCACATCTTAGGCCTCTCCATACCCAACCCACCTCCTGAGTGTCATCAGATGTCCGTGTGCTCTCTGTATTAAGCATTGCCCTCCTCGAGGATTCTTGTGGGACACTCTGGGTAACAAAGATATCAGAGTCAGGTCAGGATGGGCTGACCATGTGGGGTCCTAATAGTGGGCAACAGTCTCGTCTGTCAGAACTTCCCCTGGCCTCAAGGCTGAGAACAGGGACACACCACGTGTTGTCAGGTGGGGAGCTAGCAAGTCAAATGAGTATTGATTGGGAAACAAGAGAAACTGGGTCCAAATCTCTGCCATCTGTCTTGGATGGATGATTTAACCCCCTAGAATTCAGTTTCTTACCTAAGAAGTGGAGAAATACTGCCATCCTTGTTTGGTTTAGACTGAAATGAAACTGCGGACCATGGCACAGCCCTAGCCCTGGTAGATGCTGTGACACGTTGCTCAGTCCAGTGCTGTCTGGGGGAGGACGGTGAGGCTGAAGAGCATGCGTGGGTCACAGTCGTTTACCAGCAGCGGTGTCCTAGGACATCAGAGCTCCGAGCAAGCACCATGCTCCTGTCCCTACAGAGTCTGCAGCATCAAGGTGAGAAAGCACAGTTGCCTCGACTTAGTGAGAAACACAAAGAAGGTTTTCAACCAAGGGCAACAACTAATTAGAGCTTCGTGGAGCTAAACACAGAAATACAAGAAGAAGGTGGAAGAAAGAGCATAATCCAACCCAAGCAGTGTTGGACTATAGTGGTACGAGATTGGGAGAGACAAGAGAGAAGCTGACAGGACAGTCCTTTAAGTACCTGTTGCTGCTGTCACGTGTCACTTGTCACTTGTCCTGGGTAGTGCTGAGATGCTTCCCTGTGGCATGGCCCAGCTGTCTGATGACTTGTGCATTTTGAACAGAGCACACCCCAAGCACTTGGTACTGAATACTATAAGGTATTCTCTTGTGCAGAAGCCTGAGGTGCAGAAGACTCACAATCTAATAGAGGTGACAGTTTCTAGTGATAGAGGAATCCAAAATGCAAATTCTGTCAGCTTCAAAAATACAGACGCTTCCCACTCCACAGACTAACTTCCCTCAGCTGTCCTGACCTCAGTGCCAGGACCTAGATGTGAATTGCTGACCTGAAGTTCTGCCATGCAACTGACTTTCCTAATGGGATTTCCCTTGGAGTTCCTCTATCTGCTGGGCCTTCCCTGCTGCTAACAAAACAGAAGGTCTCAGAATGCTAAGACAGCCTTAGAGTGATGACGCATGGCACCAGCCAAACGCCTTCCAGGGGCAGCCCTGCTTTTCACACCCTGGGGTACGTAACGCTGTCTATCATGGAGCTCACAGGGTTCTGCACAGCCCACACCCCAGCGTTTGCCTGTGTGTGCATGAGAGAGGTTTAAGCTTTACCTCCAAGGTCGCTGCCAACACACAGGGAAAATCATGAAATCCTCCTGGGGGACCACATTCCAGAGTCCCAGCCTCTCAGGTTCATGGTTGGGCATCGGGAGCAGAGAGAGCCTGGAGAAGACCCTCAGGCCCGTAGAACTACCTCTGCCTATGCCAGGAGCATGCCAGCTCTTTCTTTCCTTTGCAACACATCTTACTTCTCCTTTTCATTTCCTCCCCCTTTGTTTGATTAGTGCCTCCTGGTGACGCAGATGAATGGCTTCGTTTCCACTATTATCCCGTCCCTCCTTCTCCCCACTAGTTACACAGTTTGGGGCAGTTTCGATGTGCACAGTGTATTTTGATTATCTTTACCCTGTTACCCACCTTTTCACTCCCTGCCCCCTTATTCACTTCCTCTTGCCTTATAGTAATCTCCCTTCTACTTTTAAGTCATCTGTTTTTAGACTCCGAATATGAGGGAGAACACACGGCATTTGCTTCTCTGAGTCTGGCTTGGTTGGCTCAACACTGCAGTTTCCAGCAAGCCCAGTGGCTATGCTAGTATGCAGCCCTGGGTGCTATCTCCGCCTTCCCCCCTTTACCCATCCTCTGCTGGTGAGCACTGCAGACCACTGGGGATGCCAAGCACATCGTTGGACCATATTTGCTCTCTTCTGGGCCCATGTAGAGAATTCCACGGTTCTCCTCACACTGCTGGTTAAGGCGGAAGATTCAGCAACATCAAAATCATTGGGTTGTTGGGAGGTGTGGCCCTCTCACCCTTTTCAACCTCTCTTCCGCTTGCAGGCTTCGTTCCCCTTAGCTCGCTGTGAACACCACAAAAGCCAGCAATGAGCAGCAGAAGGCACGCCGCTGCAGCTCTCGGGGGACGCTCTTGTCATGAAGGCCTCTCATGAGCATCTTCCGCTGCAGAAATGAACTGGAGATCGTCAGCCTCACTCCTTATCACGGCCCCATGTAAACAGAGTGACAGATGGAAGAGGGTGCCGGGGCCAGGCGGTTAGAGGCCGTGCAGTAAACCACGGTAGACAACACCACGCAGCAATTCAGTGAGAGGCAGGGATTTTCTAACTACAGAAAAAAGCAGGAAGCCAGGGTGTGGAGCCACGGACACAAACAAGTGAGGAGTGCTGGATCAGGAACATAGGTGGCCCTGGGTCTGCAGGCGCCTTCCACCGCAGCCCCTCCCGCTCTTGGTGCGAGCCTTTCTAATCTCAGGTGAAGAGGAGTCACTGGAGAGAGTTATTTGTATAACCTGCAAAAAGACCTCTCACTCCCCACTTCCTTCAGCCGCATTAGGTCTGGAAAAGTTAAAATGACTTAAGTGTTCCATCAAAATCAGAATGCTTATCGCTCTGGTTTGGCTACCATCCTGCTTTTAGCTCCCAGTTAATCTCAGTGCTGTACAGCCTCTGAAGGGCGTGGGGCACTGGAGGAGGAACACGCATGCTCCCTGCTCTGGGGGAAGAGGCCTATAAAGGGCACTGAGTAGGTTGACCTCCCAGTGCCCCCAAGGTGTCCTGGGTGATGCCTTAACCGTGATCCATGGCTGCCCACTCACAGGGGAGAAATGCCCCAAACCCTAGCGATGCTGCAGAAGACCAAGTCTGAAGAATGAATGAAGTAGGTAATGCTCAGCTGTAGACTGGGCGTGGTGCACACTCCAGCAGTCCCAGGACCCAGGACGCTCAGGCAGAAGGACTGCAAGTTCGAGCTCAGCCTGGGTGAGAACCTGTCACAAATAAAACTAAAGAAGAGTCTCAGCGGGAAGGTCCTTGTTCAAAGTCCAATAAAAAAAACCTGCCTGCTGTTGTCTTGCAGCTTACCAGCTGTGCATGAGCTCAAGAGTTTTTAATGTCTTCTTACCAAATGCTTGCAGTTTACTGTAAGTGATATGAAATGATACCACACAGTCTCGTATTTACTCAGGTTCTGGGTCCCAATCACACCAGGGCCATGTGATGTTTACGTCACTTTGGACAAGGCATTGATCCTCTCTGCATCTCAGCTTCATCCCGAGGAAATTAAAAATGCCTTTCACATTGCCTCATCAGATTGTTTTAAAAACTAAATAAAGTCCCATGGTGCACGTTAACAATGTGCGGTGTATAGAGTTTCTGGGTCTCTGTTTATTCCACTTCCCAGTGGTATCTGCAGGAGACCACGCCTAGGAGGACCCTACATGAGTGTGAATAGGATGGTCCCAAGTCCCACACAGGTGAGCAGGGAAAGGCAAGTCAAGCACTGGGAAGGGCAGGACCCAGAACGTGCCCGTGGACGCCCGCTGAGCAGCCCGTGCCCAGGAGACGGAGAATGCAGGGAGGAACAGAGCTCAGTATCTCTGAGATCTGGGTCCTCCTCAAAATAGCAGGTTGCTGCCCCTCAGGGGCGTTCCCCTTGGTCTTCATGCTGGGCACACTCATGGGAAGGGCACCAGGAGGGTGTCACCTCGCTTACACCCATCACCTCAGTCATACTCGTCTATTTACACACTAACAAGAGTTGAAGGTAGAAGACATCAGGTGTGAATTTCTTCCCTACAATCTCTAAGCCCAGCCTTAACTCTCTCAGGCCTCACTGAGAAAGGCTTACAGCACCATTTTCAAAAGAAGCACAAAGGTGACATTTGTTGGACCATAAACACCCCTGAACCAAAAAGCCTAGTGACTTCCCAAGACCTCACACACTTCTGCTGGCTGAAATGACTCTGAAACCCTCAACGCATAAGCCTCACAGATCTTACCAGAGTATTTTATGAAAGTATTAGTAGCAGAAAATGATTTGGCTTTCCGGGATGTATGCTTGTGCTAACTGCACTCCTGTTTAATACCGGCACCATGAAAATTTCCTCAAGACCGTTAGTCCCCAGTGTAGCTGGTTATGAGTTTACCCAGGTAACTAAAGCCCTAACATAAGAAAACATTGCTTTCTTCTCAAGTTCTCATTTTCTGGTGCTCACACTACATACAGAAATAGGCAGAATAACACTCCCTCCAAAATGCCCACTCCCTGTTCCCAGCAACCTGCAAATTATTTCCCATGGTCCAAGAACCTTAAAGACTTTAAATGTTCCGTTCTTTTATTTCACCTCGTTGATTTGGACAACATAAACCCTACATACTAATTAAGTTATGGACCTTAAAATGGAGATGATTTTGGATTATCAAGATAGAACTAAGCAATCACATAATCCTGGAGAAGACAGAACTTTGTCTATTGGGGTGGAGAGAGAGAGAGCAACACAAGAGGTAAAAGAGATGAGTAGAAGGAGAGGGTGGTCTCCCAACCATATGGAGCTGAACTTTGCAAGCATCTCAGAAGCGGATTCTTCTCAGAATGTCCAGTGTAAGGTCAGCCAGGCAACAGCTGGATTCTGAGGCTGAAAGATCAAAAGCAGAAAGTTCATTCAAGGTCCAACAGAATTTCAATGTACAGAATTATGTAATTATAACATTTTTATTCTTGTAAGATGATAAATTCATGGTAACTTTTGTAGCAACCATGGATTAATAGTTCCAGAAAGACATTCTTATGGCCTCAGAATGGCACAAGTAGAGTCTGTGGGCCTGTGCCCAGGGAGATTTGCTCAGTATAGAACTGGAAACTGGTGAGCCCTCATTTGTGTGTAGAGAAAATAGTGGGGAAAGATGAAATATATAACCACCTCTCAAACAAAAAATTACTTATTAAGTAGATCAAGGATTAGTAAATAAAAAAGAAAATGTCTAAAAATCTGCTTTGGGAGTTATCAAGTAAAACCAAAGCAGATTAAATAAGCAATGTTATCTTTTACTCCAAGTTATGAAGGATGGCCACCACTAGAGATATAAGTAGGAACCTAAGATGCAAAAATATATTTCAGTTAAACCTGGGTCTTGTCTGACAACAGGAAATATTGTGCTTGAACACATAGCCAATGTTTGCTCTGCACACAGCAATCAGTGGTCTGGGGAGACATGAACTTCCTCTGAAAAAATAAAAGTTTGTTGTGATATAATGATTGAGTGGGAATGTGTTTGTTTGCCCTTCTAGAAAGGTTCTGTTCTAGAAAGTTTCTAAACTACAGCTGTGGTGTAGAGGCAGGAGACTGTGATGGCTCTGCACGCAGAGGAGATGACTTACGGGGGAACTGCTGCTGAGGGGCTCCAGCGGGGCTGAGAAAGTGAACTCACAGCCACTCATGTCGCAGTAGCCTGATTTTGATTATCACTTTTTGATGATGTAGCCAGTGGAGAATATGACTCATCATTTATGAGGTGTGGAAACCAGTGAACTAAGAAGTTACTTGCTGGGAAGGAAAAAAAATGGTTTGAGTTACAGTAAACAAGTTGCTGTATATTTTCGGCAAAGTAGAAAACAACCGCATGGAACACAGCAGCGATCTTGGTTTGAAATTTGAAAGCAGCATTAGCCGAGAGTGGGTAGCAGTTCCTTTGATAAAACCATTGACACAGGAAAGCAAGAATCCAACAGAGCAGAAGTGACGGCACACAAGCAACCGAGCCCAAACCTGGTCTTTCCTGAGCACTTGACCGGCAAAGGAGCCTGCAGAATCCCCTGGAGGTAAACGTATCTGAGTTATGCTGGAGTCTATTGTGGGTGCAGTTCTGAGTGCAATTTAAACAGATGCGGTATGTTTTCAAACCTTGTGTGTCCACGAGAAACAGATGCTTCTTGGAATTACAGATGTGCAGATTTATTTTGTTTAAGTTGACAAGGTGAAAGCGAAGAATAGAGCATTTTGGGTGAAGTCTTTAAAATTTTCCATCACACCATCTGCATTCCCACTCAGTTCCCAGATTACTTGGGAAGGCCATCCAACTTCGCGTTCAGGCCAAAGTTACTCAAAATCAATTACTTAAACACTGCCCCTGTGGGATAATCTGAACTTGCAAGACCATGTGTTTCTTTTATGCTTATAATTTCTTTTCTTCTCTTTAATATAAAAACATCTGAAGTATTTCAAGATTTTAGAAAAGCACAGAGAATAATTTGTTGAGCATCGAAGTCACAATATACCTTCATAGAAATTAACTTTTTGTAAATTCATCATCAGATTGAATTTTAAGAATTGCTGAAGGCATCTTATTGGTCCCAGTCAAGAATTAAATATTTATTTTTTAAAATTCTGTGGAAGTCTAGAATATATAGCCTTGGGTTAAGAATACTCTTGTCTTATATGCCTTCCTACAAGAATCACTGTGTGTTCAACTTTTTAAAAAGAAAAAAAAAAGAAAGCTTTGGTGGGTTTTTAGAAAGAAAAATAATTTCTCCAAGTCAGATACTAGTATTATATCTTAGTCTCCTTGATCCTCCCTACAGCAAATACTATCTTCTTTTACTCAAAATGAGTCTCTCATCTCCCTCCACATCCTCCCCCACCAAAACAAGAGAGTTACCATTAAGACTACTCAAGAGTCATAATACCTCCCCACCCGCCCTGACGCCACCAAAGAATACATCCCCTGCCGCTCTGGCTTTCCTTTGCCATCTCCCCTTAACAAACATTCAATCATCCTCTCCTCCCGCTGACTGTAACCCAAAGATCCTTCATGTCAGCGAACCTACCAGTTTCTGAGCAGCGTCTCCCTTGCACGCCCCGGCTCCATTCTTCTTCTTATCTCTGCCATTTCTGAGCACACTTCCAATTCTTTGTTATCAAAGAATAGACAAGATAGATCCTCAAACACTACTAAGAGGATTAAAGTCTTTCTTGAAGTAAGCTCAAGCATTCCTGTAAAACTGTACACTACTGTGCAGGAATTGTTACTTGGTTCCATCCATGTCTGGTGAGCTTAGCCTACCTGAACTTAGAAGGACCGGCACCCTGAATTACTAAGTACATACCATGTGTAGACACTTTCCAGAGGAATGAAATAGGCACCCTTTGCTTATGTAAACAGGGGGGAGAAGTGCTTCCAAAATTAAGTAGCCTGCTCCAATTCATGTAAACGCAAACAGAAGCGGACTTCCAGTCCAGCTGCTTCCCTGGTGCCTTTGTGCTGCGTGGCTTCACCTCCAAAGTATCTGGTAGTTGTGCCGCTCTGTCTCAGGCAAAAGATGAAACATACATGTTCCCCTGTCCACAGCATCTTACATAATCCAGGTCCCTGTCCTAACAGCCAGACCAAAGGAATGCACCAGTCGTCACCCCCGAACCACACAAACAGGTAAACAAACAGAAATACTTCAGGGACATTATCTGTGTCATTTGTCATTCATTTATTTTGACAAGGGCATTTCTTATGTGCTCTTAAGTGGTTCATTCCAAGTCATATTCGGTCAACTGCAGTGGTCTGAAGAGTTATTTTAGATCACAAAGTGTGATCTAAAAATACTGTGAACGTTTAAAGAAACATTTATTACAGTGAGACACGTTGCCATTAATCTCCCTCAAAATGCTGCTCTTTATCTTGAATCCACTTGTCCTGTCATTCATGCCACTTTCTAATGCAGTTCCGGAAGTTTTCTTCCATGAGTGTCTTTAGTTGTGCTGTTGTGGCTGCCTGGATGTCCTGAATCAATTAAAAACATTTACCTTCCGTGGTCATTTCATCTTCAGGGAAGAGTCGGCAGTTACATGGTACCAGGCTTACTGAATGAGGTGGGTGAGGACATAGATGTTTTCGTGACCCTACCACTCTCTTAGTTGGTGCTTTCATGTGATATTTACTATACTTTTGATCTCATCTTATAAAGATACTTCCAGAAAGTTCAGAACCTTCAGAAAGTTGCAAGAACAATGAGGGAAGTATGTTCAAAGTGAAGGAGAGTACTTTGAGGGGGATTAGTGGGAATGTGTCTATTACTGTAATAGTATTTTTAATTTAAGCATTAACTGCATATTTCAATCACTCCTTGTGTAAGAAGAATTTCCAAGATGCACTGATGTTTATATAGCTTGATTCACAACACGATTTAGAATTGATTGAGATAGAGTGTCAAAAACTGTCCCGAAGTTGCACTGTAACCAAACGATGCTTCAGAATAGTTTCAATAAGCATCCCAGAGCCACGCCCTCAGGGACAGGTTAGGAGAAGATCCTCTCTGAGTCTTTCTTGCTGGAGAGTACCAGTGAGAAGGAAGAAATCCAACCCATCTTTCCATTTCACTTCAGATCTACAGAGTCCACCAAAAGGATGTATACACACTTCAGGAAAAGAAAACCTTGTGTAAATATTTTAATACTGAATTTACTGATGCATCAAGAGATTAATACAAGTTGCCTTTGGCCTCTACAATTACAAGAGGTGCTCAAAGTGGTGGCCGTGCGCTTCCCGGCATTTATCAGCACATCAAACTTCTGCTTGGATGACCTCTGTGGTCAGAATCGCCGCACATGCATTTTCAGGTTCTTCTCTGACAGCCAACAGATTAGTGGGTTTTCTGCAATGCACAACACCCTCGAGGGTCCTCCATATCTGTTGACCAAACATCATACTCTTTCTTTTTCCTGAAGTGTATACAGTTTTTGGCAGACTCCACACTTTTAAACTTCGTTGGAATAGGATATACTGCAGAAATGTAGACTCAGACTTTCTTCTTAACAAAGAAAGTTTCTACTGGCTCACATTGTGAACTTCGTGGAAAGTTCAGTTAGGAGTCGTTTTTGTTCAGGTGAAGGGTTGGGTCATGTCTCATTTCCCCAAAATAGTTCATCCATCTCAGCCTCTGAAGCCGGAGGAATTGAATCCTGAAATATGTTTTATTACTGTTTCTTTAGGATAGTGAAGGAGTCTTGGAATTTAACATCCCCCTGAAGCAGAAGAAGTTAAAGGCCCACTGTGTACTCCAAAATCAAAATCATCTGTGGAGGGAGGATTGAGACTTCCTGTGGAAAGTACAAACTTTAAAGCTTTCTATTTTCACTGCTCATCTGAATTCATGTAGGATTTATGATTTCATAGTATGTGCAAGTAGGAAAACCTCCTGCTAGATAGCAGGTTGTCCCCATAGCTTCTGTGAGCTGCAGGCTCGAGGTGGAGGGGCGGGCAGTGGAGGTCCAGATGGAGGGGAAACAGATGTGCTCACCCTTGTGGAACCAGAGAGGTGGGATGGTGAGCGTGGAGAGAGTTTTTGCATTCCAGTTCCCTTGGATAATTTTAAATGCCTGTATGAAATGGCTCTTCTCCTTTTAAGAGCTTTTGCCTACTTCAGCTTCTGAATGTTGCTTTCCTGCTATTTTGGATTATGTCTCCTTAAAATATGGAGTTGCAAATAAGTTTACATTTTTTCTTGGGGGAGTCATATAAAAGCTATTTCCATACAGTTGTTTATTGGTGCTGCTCCTTTTAAATCATCTTTTCTTTGTGTGACGGGTGGGGTGGAGAACCAAAACCATAATTATCTCTATCCCAGAGGACATCGAGCGCATGGCTCAGTGCTTATCAACAGGCACAGCAGAGCTGCTCCAGCTGAGCTGGGTCCCCGAGAGCCCCGGCAGAGCAGCACGGCACAGCAAGGAAGCGGCGTTTCTGTGCATTTCAGACCAAAGCTCACATCAAGGACAGACCCCAGGCCACGCCTCTCACCTCTCAGGAGTATTACAGCTTCTCAGACCTGGGAGACTGTGGACGGAGCCATCTTCAGAAGCACCGAGTAGGAAAAGAAAACATAAATTTGGAACCAAAACTGTCCTCTCGATCACTTTTTCCATGTCCTAGAGGTAATAGTCACCCAGAAGACTTGGTGAATAAGTATCAAGGGACAGTGAAGACAGAGAATGAGGTGCCAGGAGGACATTCTCGAGACCCCTCACAGGAGCCTGAGGGGTCTTCCTCTGGCGCACGCTGTCATTATCCTATTTTTATAGGACAGTTTTTAAAGAAATTACATAAATCACATTAAAATCCCATTGACTAAATTACCAAAACACCAAATCCCTTCTCCTGATACACTAATCATTTTATTTTTTGCTCTTTTGTGTAATATTATTTATACATATTTATATATTTTTAAATATCATTAATCATTATGTATATACTACTATGATTTAATTTCTCCCTAGACTTTCAATAATTTTTTTTTGTTTTCTGAGTCTTTAAAATTATCATTTCAAATAGTTCCATTCAGTTGATATAACTGAAGTTATTTAATAATTATTGGAAACCTATCAGCCGTGTAACCTAGGGTACATGATATCAGCTTCACAAACCCAGAGACTCCCTCTGCAAGATGGTAATGAGAATATTTACACTGTGCAGTTGTTGTCAAAGATGAAATGAGCTAATACAGACAGCATTTAAGGCAGTGTCTCGCACCAAAGAACTCAACACAGAACAGCTTTCGAAAACAGTGTTAATTGAAAAAATCACATCTTCTTTAGTAAATGACTTTAAGATATTGTCCTTTTTAATTATTTCCCTTAAAATAAGTTTTCAGAAATGAAATTCCTGGGGCAAAATGCTTTAGTATCTGTGTCCTGCTTAAAACAGTGTTTCCAATGGGGCTGAAAGCTCTTTATGTGCATTGGAGTGTACTTTGCTGTGACGGTCTATGGTGTATCTACATCTGCCTGGTGCAGGGGAGAATATGCTACTGAATGCACTGAACTGACTTAGTTTCTTACTGTTACATCCCAAAACGGCACAAATGGAGCAATAGGTAGGAGTCCTACCAGTTCCCCTCTGGATGAAATAAGCTAAGTGTAATGTAAGACCATGCACGATGGGTTGCCCTTGAGCCCTGTCGCCTCTGAGTATATAAAATGTGAGTACAAAGTCTTATTAATCAGAAGACATGTTATACAAGCAGCAGTTGGAGCCCTGAACAGCACTGTAAATGCTGGTGGTTCTGACGGGTCCAGGAGGAGCACCGGGTCTTGTCCGAGTCATGAGAGGGAAGATGAGGATCCACCAGTGCCTCAGCCTCACTGTGCAGTGATCAGAGAACCACCCTGGGAACACAAGCACCCCAGATTGGCCAGAGTCCTTCATTGGGCCAGGTAGGTTTTTGGAGCTACAAAAACAGATAAAAGGATAGAAGAAATCAAAGCACTGTTCACCATGTTTCCTAGCAAACTAGCACATCCCCCTCACACACTTTCACCGCTCTCTGCTCTGTGCTGTAGTCTGTCCTATTGCCCCTGGTCAAGGTGCCGTTTCTCCTGTGTGCATCTTCCCTCATAAGAGCATCTTCCCTTAGACGACCCGCCTCCTCCACCCCCCGGCCTGCCCCGATGGCCCCAGGATTACTATATTATTTGCACCCATGAAGGTGGAAGGGAAAGTGAGACACAGAAACACGAGGAAGAAGAGAGGGTCTTGGAAAATGCTAATCTGTTGGAGACAAGGCAAAGACAAGACCAGCGGGACGGCACCACACCTCCGACGCAGTGCAGTGAGCGTTTCTGAAGGAGGTGTCTATGGAGCTGAGATTGGAGTCAGACTCAGCCTGGATCCATGACTCACTGCCCTTCTCTCAGTTGAGGAATTCCTCAGGCCCTGTGGATCCCCAGAGGTCCCCACCAGGACAGAGAACTCATCCCAATGGCAACAACAGCCTCGCAACCACCTTTGTGTCCCGTGAGGACAAACGTCCCTGTTGCTTTGTGACCCCCTTCAGTCCTCAAGACACAGAGCAATCACTGCGGTTTTTCAGGGTTGAGAAAATTTAAAACTGTTTTACATATAAAGGGTCAGTGACAAGGATACGTATTGTACCCTGAAAAGCTTCCACTGTGGGCATTCCACTAGAAAATGGGCTTTTGTGCCTTTCACAGATTACAGCTCCTTTATACAATGGACTTGTCTAAGTCTCTTCCTGTTTTCCATTTGGTTAAATTTAGAACAATTGTTTCCATCTCTTATGAGATACGATGTCTAGGAACAGTGAATGCCTAGCTGTGATACCAGGGTCCAGCCTGTCGGCCCAATTCAGTCTTGGCCAGGGGCATCACCCGCCTCCCGGGCCGTCCAGGGTTCCCATGGCATGAAGGGCCTTCGCCCTCGTGGTCACCAGCTCGCTACTTCCTAACACAACTCTTCAGTTTTTCTGCCAACTTAGCACAAAAGAACTCTGTTCTTAATACAAAACCATTTGTTTTTAAAGACAACCTTTCCATTTTTACTTTCTAACTTTTTAAATCAAATGACCTGTGATGACTGTACTACAAAAGGGAAGATGCATTTAAACAAAAGGAGAAAAAGTTTCCTTCTCTTAATACTCACAGATAGTTACTCTTGACAATGTGGAATGTCTTTCTAGATCTTGCGTGGTATTTATAAGTTCATTGTGCAGGTATATACCCATTTAAACACCTCATAAAATTTTATTTATCACTTCTATAAAGATTGGTGACTATGACCCTCATTTTTATCTTTCCTTGCTATTAGGAACATTTCTACTCAATTGCTTTATGGCTTTATGATTTTCAGGTACACAAAAGAGCCACAGTTTATGTAGTTCATCCTTTGTGGTCAGAGATCTAGATTTTAATAGATCTCACAAATGATGCCACTTTGAATTGTGAGCGTAATGACTTGTCCAGGCTGTGGATCCTGTTTTGGCCACTTATCCAGTGTGTTGGGTCAGGCAATTCGCTGACCGTCTTGGCCTCCCTTGTAGAATGAGGACGGTGGTATTTGCTTCATGGAGTTTCTTCTTGGAATGAGTTAGCTTATGTCAAGTAACGTGACGGTTCTCAGCCCAGAGAAAAAGCTCAGGGCAGGTGTTATTCTTTACCTGTCTAGTGCTAACTACTGAGTTAGAGCTGTTATAATATTATAGATGTCTTACATTGGGCTCTGGACATTAAAAGAAATACTAGTTGTTTGGAAAGTGAACTCCTGTGGAAGTGAACGTAAGTTCTTCTGCAGACCCCTGACATCCCAGTGTGTACCACTTGCTCAGTTATCTCTCCATAAGGCTGAAACAGCAAGAGCTTCACCAAGAGCCTCGGCTTTCTCAAACTCTAGTCCAGGCACTTTGGCAAAGCTGGGACACCAGGTCCTTTCCTGCTCCTACACCACAGTCTGTGTGGCCCAGGGTTACGAGCTCTCTTTGCTCTCCCGTGGGCCAGGCTAAAGCCCCTGCAGATAGAACCGCCTTGGCCACTTGTGACCAATTGTGGTCATTTGTCTAATGATGAAAAAAATGTCACCACATGGAAGCCAAACCATGAGTTCAGGGGTGAAGAAACAATAGCATTCCCACGTCCTCAACAGGCCTTCACAAGGCCCCGTCTCAGAGAGTGTTGCTTGCTGACTTGACTTTGACTCTTAGACACTGGTTAGGAAACTGGAATGAAAGATAATCAAATCTTGAAGTAAACACTAAATTAAATCCTCCTTCATTTAATCAAGATCTGCTTATTCAACCTCAGTCAATTCGCCTATAAATGCTGAGACCTGATAATTCTTTGAAAAAGAGTGACGAATGCCTTTGCCCCTGTTATACCTTCTTGGTTTTACAAAAAATTATCCCACTTTGCCTAGAAAACTAACGTAAGTTTGCTTTGTTGTACATTGAATAACTTGTTTTTAAAAATACCCTGGCAGCATTTGATATTCTAAGAAAATCTTACAATTATTCTCAGGCAAGAAGCGGTCAACACAGAAAAGACTCTGTGGTTTGCTCTGCTTTGGGCTGACTCTCCAGCACTGCCCTTGCCATGGGTACAGGCAGTGGAAGAGGCAGAAGATGCTGTGGTCCAGCCCTGCAGGGAGGATATTTGCTAACTGGGCAAAGGTAACTGCCTAGGGTCCAAAAAATAAAAAAGGAAAATCCCCTCCTGAATCACTGCTTCCAAAGACTGTTGGGTCCTGGAGGCTGTCCTAGTGTTAGAGGAGCTGAGGTGCTGTGACCCTGCTCCTGACTGACCTGGATCTGGGACAACGTGCTCTACCTTCATTCCTCTTAAAGACCCACGAATGAATTCTGATGGCCCGAAACCCTTAATTTACTTGTAAGCCACCCTGCTAAGTAGTATTGGACACACAACAGTGAAATAGATATTTTAGTCTTGTGAGGGAGACCAAGGCGTAACTGATGAATTAGGATAAAACACAGTACAGGAGTGCATGGTTAATATGAAAATCAGCGAGGGAGGGGGAGGAAACACAGACAGAGACAGAGATACAGACAGAGATTCTGTCCAAAAATATATTTGGCATGAGCAACAAACACAATGGTAGAACTTTAAATTTAAAATAACTTACCAAAGGCATGTTGTCATTAATCTCCCTCAAAATTTCCCCTCGCTTTGAATATGTACATTAGTCCCAGCATTCTTGCCTCTTTCTGAAGCAGTTTACAGTTTAATTTAATGGTAACTTCTGTAAAATAAAAGCATTACCACGTGTCGTCACCTACTTTAATCAGCAGATGTAACCCTGTACGACGTTTGGTTCTTCCCCCCAAAGTCAAAATGAAAATGAAAAGTAAATATTTTGAATCAATTCAGGATATCAAGGCAGCCATGATAGTATAACAGAAGACACTCAGGAAAAGAAGACTTCCAGAACGCTTCAAGAAATGGCAAAACTAATGGCATAGGTGTCTGAAATAAGGGAGAATATTTTGAGGGGGATTCATGGCAATGTGTCTTTTACTTTTTTAAATGCCAATATTCACATTACTGTTTGATCATGCTTTCCAAGAGGACTTAAGAAGTGTACATTCTCCAATGAAAGAGGAGTCTTTTCCAAGCAAAGATATTCACAATTCTATTCAGAGCCCTGAAAACATGTTTTTTTCCTATAATCCTGAGTCCTCAGGGAAGAAAACGGTGTGCAGAGGCACCACTCAGATGACAATGAAGCCTTAAATCAGCTCAAAAGGAGTAGACTTATTCTAGAGCCAAAGGAGTTTACACACACACACACACACACACACACACACACACACACACACACACACACACACACACACACAGCCAAAGAAAATTTTCTTTTATACAGCCACCAGATGTCAAAAGTTTTAGATTCTTAGACATCAACTCTTGTCAAAATTGGAAAACAAAATGTTACCTTTGGCAAGGAGTCAGGAAAGGTGATTTCATTTCTTTACTTCTAATTTTCCCCTATCTGTGTGGGGGCCCAGGGCATTCATATTATCTCTGGGCCCAGAAATTCGACCACTCATGCTTCCAGGCCTGCCAGATGTGACAGAAATGTGCCACCAAGTTCTGTTTTCATGGAAATCAACATTTCCTCAGCAGAGTGACTAAGCATTTCATATTTTAAGAAGATTTTGCATGCTTATCCTTCAGCCAACTGTTACACAACAAACATCGCTTGGAAATGAATGTTCATTTATCCTCCTACTTGTGGTCTCATGCTTTTCTCAGTATTTATAATGTGATTTGAAATATTAAACAGAAATTTAACAGCTTCATGTTTCATTTAAAGTGTGGCTTGAACTTGAACAAAAATGTTTCCATTGTGATGTGCTTATTTGACTTTTAGTATTACTGGGGCTTGAACCAAGGGCCTTCACACTGGACTATATGCCCTGTGTTTTTGTTTGTCTGTTTGTTTGTTTTGTTTTGTTTTGTTTTGTTTTTGGACAGGGTCTAACTAGGTCACTAAGTTGCCCAAATTGGGCTTGAACCTCTGATCCTCCTGCTTCAGCCTCCCAAAGTGCTAGGATGACAGGTATCTGCCACTACACCCAGCTCCACCATTGTTTATTGGACATTTCATTCATAAAATCAGGATATGTACAATCATGTGTCAAACTTGCTAAAATTGCAGATTCTTGAGTCTTGATCCATCCACAGATCCTGATCAGAGGTTTGGATTGAATCCCACATATCTGGATTTCTAAAAAACACCTTAGATGATTCGGATGCAGAAGTGAAAACCCAGGATTTGACACTCCGTCTTGCTGTAAACTGCAGCCCCTTTACACTTTCCTGCCACGGTGCCTGCAGGAATCCTTGCTTGATCCTCCAAAACAAGAGCAAACAAATATTTGTTACACAAGCATTTCACCTTCCCAAATCAGCTGGCTTTTGGATATCAGCATTTGAACTTTTACTCCATTGTATTTTTTTCTACAATCAAAGAAGAAGGCAGTAGCGGAGTGAAGATTCAAAGGGGTCCTACGATGATAATGTGCAAAAATCATTCGCTTCTCAATTATTTTTGAATTACTTAATCTTCATTTAGTGGAAAGATCCACGAGGAGCCTCACTGATGGAAAAGTAGCCAAGCGTTTTGCATCATTTCAAAATATTCACCATTATGTTATAAATCACCGATGCTGCAGACAGCCTGGATTTCCCAGGTTCACCAGGTCCTTGGCTTCCATCCACCAAGGTTGGCCCAGCACCTCAGAGGCTGGATCCGTCTTCTGGGAAATTCAGGAATTGTAGAGCCGTGAGGGGTCATCGGCCTCGCTTTCTTCTTCCAGGAATCATTAGTTCTCGATATCCCTGGGGGACTGTCTCACAGTTTCTCAGTATCGCTTTGGTGTTAGTGTTTGTGTTCCTACCTCAGTGATTTATTTCTAGGTCATTCCCTTCTCTCTTTGCGGGGCTTTATGAACTATCTTAACGTCCACCTGGAGTGTCTTCTCTTATATCCAACTCATTTCTCTATACCCGTTTCTCAGGATGGTTAGGAAACCACCTTCTCTCCCTCACCTGTTATCACCCTAGGTACTCAGAGAGGTGAAGAGCATATAATGTTGCTGGAAGCATCCATCTAGTCCTCCACAGTATGGAAATAAAGGAGCGGTGCGGGTCAGAGGATACAGGAGACGATTATAAAAAAGAAATCTTTCTGTTTAGTTGTGGAATGTTGCAGGCTTTCCCACCCTCTTTGGCAGGAGTCTTACATCCTCTAAGGTGCCTTTCTGCAGCTCACACCACACACTTTCCTAGGTGTTTGCCGACTGATCATGGGGACGCCAGCTCCAAGTTGTACAGCTAGCAAAGACATCTCATCTGATTTTACCCTCTGAGAAATCAATACACTTCTGCTTAATATTGTGTTAAAATACAGCCTAAAAGATGAAGTCTCAGGTGTTTTCCTTAGAAGCCTCTCTACGCATTCTCCCACAGTCAGAGAACTGCTTCTCATCAGCTGACGGAGTTTTCTCTCACACAGTTCTCCTCTTCTACAAAAGTCTTCTTCATTGCCTTCCTGCAGCCTGACCTCTGTGAAACCTAAATGCCATTCTTTCCATCTCTGTTTGGAGGCAGAGGAGACCACTTTAGGAAAAGTACTCGACTGGATACTCACAAGAACACATAAAATCAGTTATATAGGTACTTGCTGCTATGGCTTGGACTGGAAGGTCCCCCAAAAGGCCTATCCATTCATGGCTTGGTTTCCATCGATGGTGCTGTCGGGAAGTACTGGACCTAGAGGAGGTGGAGCCTAGTGGAAAGAAGATAGGTTGTTGGGGACATGGCTTTAATGGTGCATTGGGACCACAGGTCTCTTTCTTCCTCTTCTCCTCTTTGCCTCCTCTTTCTCCCTCTTCTCTTCTCTTTCACCTCTCTTTCACCACTCCCTCTTTTCTGGCCCCATGAAGCAAGCACCTTTCCCCTGCCATGCACTTCTACCACGATGGACTACCTCACCATAGGAACAAAAACCACTGTAGCACATAACCCTGGGTGCAAACCATGAACAAAAATAAACCTTTACTCTTTTAAGCTGATTTACTTGGTTATTCTGTCACAGGAATGGGACTGTAATAATTTGACAAAAAAGTCACTTGTCAACACAGCACATTAACTATCATTATTCTCTTATTATTTCCTGATGCAATTTGGTTTTACTTATTCATAAAAAAAAACCCAAGTAGGTAGGGGTAGGAATAGAATGGATGGAAATTTCCTGCTCTGTTTACCTTTTCATCAGCTCCTCACTCCAGCCAGAATGTCTGTGTGTCTGTGTACATGGGCACGTGCATGTGTGTGTGTGCATGCATGTGAGTATGCAGGCATACCTTGTTTGAATGGATGGAAATTTCCTGCTCTGTTTACCTTTTCATCAGCTCCTCACTCCAGCCAGAATGTCTGTGTGTCTGTGTGCATGGGCACGTGCATGTGTGTGTGTGCATGCATGTGAGTATGCGGGCATACCTTGTTTAGCCAAATCTGCTATCATTTTTAGAGCTCTCCTAGTTTTAGAAGGCTTAAGATTGCTTGTTTGTTTGTTTTCCTTTTCCACCCAATTGATCTTTACACCTAGTGAATGACTGCGGTGCTCCTTTTGGGATACACCCTACCTACCTTACGTCTTCAAAAGCGGCCAATATTATTCCACCCAACTGCAGTCCCAGGGCTGCAGAAGTCCCTGCTGAGTCCTCAGCCAACTCCGTACTCATCTGTGGCCTGCAGAAAGCTGCCAAATCCACAGCCTTTTGCAGGAAACCTCACCATGCTCCCAAGTCCGCTGCAGTCAGCTCTACCACCTTGTCTGTTCCTGCAGGGACGCAGGGACACTGCAGTTCTGGAGTCTGCCGGGCTCTGCCTGAAGGTGGGATGGAGCCATCTCGGCCCTCCACACAGCGGACTGCTGAGGAAGAGAAAAGGAGGCGATGCAAGGTCATTTCTCAGCATAGCAGTCCAATTTCTAACTCTTTGATCAACCCTCTGCTTCTTTCCTTTCTTTTTTTTCCAGAAAAATGGCTGACTTAGAATCCAACCATTGTACTTTTTCCCTTGAGCAAATATTTCAGAAATCCCTGAAGTCCAGTCTTGGAACTTTCAAACTATCCTTTTTTTGCCATGGGTTTGAAATTTTTATTTTGGAGCTCAAAAGCCACAGATTGGTTTCTTCCTGCGTTCCTTCCGTGCCCTGTCTTCTCTCAGGAAATGAAGGCAGAAGGCTTAACCGCCTGGCATGGGATGGGGCTGGGAGGGTGGGGTGGCAGGTGGATGGATGGGTGGGGTGAGGTAGCAGGAGAAGGTACCAGAAAATACTGGAGAGAATCCACATGCTTTGGGAAAAAATAAAATGTTAATATAAAAGCAAAAAATGATTAGCCCCCTGCATTCAACATGATAAGAAATCACGACCTATATCTGAACATTCTGCTGTGAACTTTTACCCAGTTCTTAAGGTAGCAGTGATTAAAAGTCACCTCCTCACACAGATCCCACACTTCAACACACTCTCCTTGACGACCTGTGTGCTGACACGTGACCTGGAAATATCGCCGGGATTTTCCTCTGGAGTTCACCCCTGTGAACCGAAACTCTCTCATCTTTGAGATGCTTCTTTTCCTCTGACAAAAATACAGATTTTCTTTAAAGCTGGGTAAACTGTGAAATATAAACAGAAGTGAAAATGGGAGCAGCAGGGCTCAAGTGTGTCCCTGAGGAGCTTGGAAGCCAGTGAAACAGGCCAGGAGAAGCTCGTGGACACCACTCGCAGAGAGCACATGGCCCGGCTGCCTCTCCTGTTAGGAGCACGCTCTCGCGCCTGGGTCTCCTGCCAAGGACTGCTTCCCCCACTTAGCCCGCTGCATTAACATTTGTGCTGGTGCTCAGCTCCTCCTCTGCTTCGCGGTGCAGCTTTGAGGTGTTCTTTGCCCGGTGAGACATCTCCCCTTTCTGTTCCTCTGGGTCTGCCCCTCCTTGTCTTATCCTCAGAACCATGAAACTAAGTTTAACCCAAGCCCTGGGCTCCACGCACTGTGATATTTGCAACTGATTGTTTCTTGGGGCGGGGTTGGGGATGACTAGGTAAGGGGGGCAGAGCGTGTTTTTCTCACTCTTTCTGTGTTATGCCTGTTGCTTTTTACTGTGCATTTGAAAACCACCATTCTGGCTGCCTCTTAGTGACGGATTGGACTCTCCCAGCTAGAGCCAGCCCCACCTGCCCTTCCCACCTCTCCGCTCCTCGCTCCTCCCTTCCTGAACCATTTCCATCCCAAAGTGAGGCAAAGAGTGCACAGCAAGGAGCCACCGCCTCGGGGGCCCTGAAGGGTACCAGTCCTGGCATCTTGCAGCAGAAGGCAGATTTCTGAGGACCTCAGTTCTCCACACAGCACCTTAAGGGAGGAGGCCGTGGGGGTGGGATGGGCAAAGGCGAGGAAAGTCCTGACTGTGTTCTGGGGCTGCTCAGACCTGCAGGACTCTGCCTTGGCAGGAGAAATTACTCTCTGGCCTACGTCGGTATAGAAGTAACTGTGGTCTCTGTCCTTTGGGTGAAAGAAAGAACACAGGGCAAAAATAAACCCGCAGTTATTTCATTCTTTTGAAACCTCAGTCCTGTGTTCCCATGGGTAAAAATGACTCAGTAGTAAAAAGAAGAAAGAGAAAGCTGAGTGCAGTGGAAAGCAGAGTTCTGAGCCTGTTCACTTCTTCTCAGCAGGGGCACACTTCTGTCCCACTGGAATGCCCAGCTGCAGAGGCCTGTCCAGCCCCTTCACAGGACACACTTTCCTGCAGGTGACTTCCGGCCAGCTCCCTCCAGTGTCTAACCACTCTCATTCTGTTACTCAGTAAAAGTAGATCCCATCTGTCCTTCATGTCGGGCAGGGGATCCGCTGATCACCTAGATCCAAACAGACTCTAGAGCAAGGAGACTGCAGTTCGCAATCCCGCTGTTGGCCATTAACAGATCCACAGTAGAGAGTTACACCCCAGGGACGCGGTCACCCCAACCCAGGGGCTGGGGAAAGTCTCAGGACCTCTGGACACTTTCTCAGGAGTTTTTTAGCTTTTATTTTCTCACTCTTTATTACTAGTACATGTTTGCATTACACGGTGAGTACATTTCTTGTGGCAAGTTGGGAAATGTAGATGACACATAACATTTTATCACTATAGTATTTTATCACTCGCTAAATATCAGTAGTTAAAGGAAAAGAATTAAGGACTTACTCTGCTTTTTGGGGGGTAAATTGATACAGTGAAAAAGCCTGGATGGAATGATACAATTAGAATTCATCAGTGTGTTGCCACCCACACCCCAAAAATGAAATTAGACAAAGATCCAGGAAGACTACCTAAACTTTATTTATCTAATATTGGGCAATAAGACATTCTCATGATATCAAATGTCAACCCACACATACTGTTCTATCCAAAGGAAAAATGTATTTTTTGTAGAACTAACTCCTGTCACATGACCTATTTATTTTATTTATATTTGTTTGAGATAGCATTTCACTATGTGATTCAGGCTGGTTGTGAACTCACTATGTAGCCAATGATGATCTTCAATTTGAGGCAATCCTCATGCCTCAGCCTCCCAAGTGCTGGGATGACAGTCATGAGCCACCCCATCTAGCTGTGACCGATTTTAGCCCCACTGACAGCCTGGGCACTGGAGAGTATAGAGAATACAAGGCACCATGTTTAACTAGTCCTAGTATCCAGTCTGGTAGAAATAACCCAACAAAGGGGAATTGTAAGAAAACTGGTGAAGCATCTGCAAAAGGTCAAGGTTAAAAAATTAAAAGCAAAAGATTATTCTCACATGAAGAGTTGATGAAACAACACCAAAGCCAGTATTTAAACACTAGCTGGGTTGCATTTCAGGGAGGAAGAAAATTCTAACCAATACTTTGTTGATAATTTGTACATTTTAGTTTGTATGGAAACCATTCCATACATGTTAGTCAGCAAATGTGATTAATTTTCATTTTGAGAGATACAGTGGGCAAGTTTAGGAATAAAGTGTCATGTCTACCAGAAGTTTATGTAGTTCAGAAAATGGGCAGTGGGATCCCAGCTATCAGGGCAGTTTCTTCAAATCCTTGGAATGTTTGCAAACTATTTTAGAGTAAAATGTCTGGGGAGCAGGGTGCAGTGAGAGGAGAAAGGATGTCTCCCCAGAGCACTCGCCTCTCCTGCTCGCTATGTGGCATGACTTTCTTGACCCTCCCCTACACTGTCCTGGTGAAACTGCTTACACCTTGATGGTTCCTATTACCATTGGCATTGTAATTTTGCAGTGAATACCCTTACAAAGTGAGTATCTGTCATGGCTTATACTTAGATGGCCCCCAAAGCCTCATGGATACAGGGTGTGACTTGGGCCTGTGGGTGCATCTTGGGGGTGTGATATTCATCAGCATGGATAAGGTCAGTCCTGAGTTGACAGCTGAACTGATGTTGGAAAGTGAAGCCTGGTTGGAGGAGGTGGGTCACCTGGGGCATGGCCTGGAAGGGTCTCCCTCCTGCTCCCTTGACCTCTCTGCTCTCCACTGCCATGCTGTAAGTTGGGTCTCCCCCACCATACCTTTCTGCCAAGCTGCCCTCCCTTGGAGCCAGCACACTATGGACTGAAACCTCTCAAAACTGTGACTCAGAACAAACCTTTCCTCCTCACAGTTGTGGGTACAGAGCATTGTGCATCAAGGAAGAGGAAGTAACTAAGACGATATTCACATAAAGTCCAGTTAGCAGATACATCTTCTGATTTGGATTCCTAATAGGTATTGCAAGAAAAAAGGACCAATCCTAACACAAGCCTCCCTGCCTTGGTCTCCTTATTGTCTACACTCTGGCATGAAATACTAAGCAGAGCCTTCTAGGATGCCCCCCGGGTTCCAAGTCTACCCTGACAGCTGCTTTCCCAGCCACTCACTGAATGCTTTCCTTCTGAATCTGATGCCATTGGTCTGTGCTAGGATGCCAAGCATGGCTGGACCTCAGCCCCTGCATTCCCCAGGCTGTGGTCCTGCGCAGCCGTGTGCACGTCACGGGGCCTCTAGCCCCATGTGGGAATGAGGTCGCGATCTGCCAAGCACACCCAGATTTAATGATTATTTAATCAGGTGCCTCCAGGAGAATAAGCAGAGTTGCTCCTTTTACATGCTTACATTTCTAATACCACATTCATCCTATAAAACTCACTCTTAAGAGTTTCCCGGAATTTAACATTTCTTTCTATGAAACATTCATAGCTTTTATTATTTTTTCCCCTTTCCTTTATGACAAGGACAACACTGCATGTGTTCCGACTCCATTCATACTTTCGGGGCTTTCTCCAAGTGTCCTCTTGAAATGGGAGCAGATTTTTATTTTATATTCAGTCTGTTTTGGAACTAAGTGTGGAGGTTCCCTAACTTTGCCAGTGTCACGGAGCCCCGCGGGCTGTGCGGCCTACGCAGGGCCTTTCTGCACACATCAGCAGACTCATCTTGTGCGTTCCCCAGAACCACTGTGATTTCGTCAGGGCCAGGGCCCTGCCGGGCCCAGGGTGGGGTCGCACCAAGAGATTCCTCTGCAGCAGCTGGCTGGGATCTCTCCAGCCCGACAGCCAGTGCCTGTCCCTACCTTCTGTGTGCTGGGGTTTAGGAGCCTCTCCCGGCCCACGCCCAGGCGGCAGCTGGGCAGGCGGACGAGGGCAGAGGGTGGGGTGTGGAACCCAGTGACCCTGCCCTGCCGGAAGGACCATCTGGGGCTTCCTCGGAGGCCACTAAGTAGCACATATCACTTAAAAGAAGGATTTAATTCTGGGCGTGCACTGCAGGCTGATCTGGGTTGGTGCCTTAGTACTGCTCCCTGTTAGGGATTTATTTTAGAAGTTCCCACCTGCCATTTGATTAATGGGGTGCTCTCCAACAGTCGGCAGTGAAGAGCATTTCTTTCCCCCAAGAGCTGCCTAACGAACGTTTCATCAGGACAACCACGACGGTGATCATGGTTTTCCTGCTGGTGAGCGTGGCGATCATGATGACCCCAACAGACTTTCTGAAATATTTTCTTACCCCACATGACTGTGATGAAAATTCACTGATGTGGATCCAGGGTTACTTGTGGCATGCACACACATCTAAGTGTCATCTCACGTCAATGAAGACCAGGGATTATGAGAATAGATATGCAATTTACTAATCAAATATTTGTAACAAATCAACATTTACAAAAGATTATCTTTCCAAGTTTCCTTTTCCCTTATTTGTGATTGATTTCAATGTGTGTCATATCTTTGTCAAATAAATCATCATTTAAATGTAAATTAATCTTCACATATACAAATTTTTGTAGGAATTTATACTTTTTGTTTTAATTTTTGGGGTCTTGGGGATTGAACCTTGTACACCCAGCCCTTTTTGTTTTTACTTTTTAATTTTAGATGCGTGTCATTAGGATGCTAAGCTTCCCAGGCTGGGCTTGAACTTGCGATTCTCTTACCTCAGCCTCCCAAAGTGCTGAGATAACAGATATGTGCCACCAGTCACAGCTCAATTTGTACTTTTCAGTGTGAATCTCCAGTTCTATTCAGCTTACCATACAAAGATTTATACTGATTTTCCACAGCGTTAAAGACAACCATCCCTCAGTAATTATGGAGGAGAGTATAAGGTGCCATAGTGTTTGCATATAACCTATGCACAGTCTTCTATATCCTTCTGTCATCTCTAGATTACTTCTAATGACTAGCAGTACAAACTTGAGATGAATAGCTGTTGTACTATATTTTTCGGGGAATAAAAGTTTTCTACACATGTTTAGGAAAGATGCAACATTTTTCAAATATTTTGGATCCAAGTTTGGTTGACTTCACAGATGCAGAACCTGCCAATTCAGAGGCCTAACTGTATTTCTATCATCAAGCATTTCTATCTGGCCAAATGCAGTTTTATTTAAATTATAGGTTTCATTCGATGAACTCACAATTGTAAAGTAAGAACCAGCGTGTCCATCAAAATGACAAATGGGCATGAAAATCTTTTTATGCCTTAGCAAATTAAGTCAAATAATAATAATGATCTCTTACATTCATCCACTATTTTGTAATTTGTTAAACAGATGTTTTGAATTTCAGGGACGGTCTCAATTTTTCCTTGTTTACTTTCCTAACTAGATGAGACAACACATAATTTTGTAAAATATTAATGCAAATGAATATTTTGGTTAAAAAATTCCACATCAAATAGTAGCTCCAAGTTCTGGCCTAGGAAACATCATTGGCATCTTACAGATTGCTTTGTAGAGCAATCACTCTTCCGCTTTAATCTCCAGGAAAAGAGCCCTTCCCACTCGGACTGGTGGATCTCACCTTCCACCCCCATGCCCAGAAGGGGGTAGGCTCTTTATGCTTTAGATGCATTAGTTTAACATTAAGTTCTTCCAGGAGCATTCGAACAGATCCTAGGATTTCCTTGAGACCTGCAGTCCACACTGTGGTGTCCCGCACAGCTCTTGAAACTCCAGAGGCAGGACAGTGGAGGATGAAGGAAAACAAGAGTCAAGATGCAGAGAGCTGAGGTCAGGTGGAGCCTCCTCTCCTCGAGGGAGAAAAAGGAGCAGCCCACAGCTGCAGTGCATGTATTTATACATTAGACAGGCTGCTGTCAGTTGAAACCTCCCTGCATAGCAACCTGCTTGCCTGATCACCTCAGGCACCTCACAATGTTCTCTGAGCCTGAATGGCTTGTTCACATGACTCACCTAGGACACACCGTGTGGGCTGGCCTCGATGTAGCCCTGCACGTGTGACGATCTCCAGCTTCAGCGGCTCCTGCACCACACCATGAATAAAACCAGGCTTTACTTGGTGCAAGTCCAGCCTTGCCACCTGCAGCCTTAGCTTGTCCCATCTCCTCACCCAGACAGACTGATGCTCCAGGCACCAGGGCCCCTTCCCACTGAGCCCAGAGGGAGCCTCTGATTACCCAAGCAGCTCAGCCAGCCACTGCTGACTGACTGAGGAGACACGAGAAATAATACTTACTTTTCTCTTCATTGAGAGACTGAAGACTTATTCGAATGTCTGGTTTAAATTCCTGACACCCAGCCATGAAAGGCTTAGACAGCACACATCGAGATTTAGTGATTTTCTTGAATATCCTTCTGAGTGTCAAAAGGTAGGAGCAATGAAAACTAGCAAAGGTGAACCCTCATTCTGCAATGTAAATGGCAGGCATTGCCCATCCTGCAGGCTTGGTATTTCTGCAGACCTGAAATCGATCTATAACTCAAAATAGACTGGACAATGGAAGTAACAGACAACTTTGATTTTTTTGAAACTCATCCCATTGGAATCCTCAATCACCTGGAAATTCCAATTCTTTGCTTTGTGAGAGCCATTTGAAAACCAACTCATCGATGTTAGGGTTTTGGCAACAAGTAGCAATCAAAAATTGTATCCTAGAGTTGTAACACCTTCCTGTAAGAATGCTCCCACATTAAGAGTCCCACTGCCTCCATCTTTAGTTTCTCTGTGCTTTCCTCTGCTGGGCCCAGAAGCACACTGACCTCTCAAGTCATCATTTCACCACTACTTCTTACCCTAAAACTCCCAAAGGCCTACCTGATCAAGCCCACTCTTTAGCTAGAACTCCAAGGCCCTTCATCACCCACAGTGAGCATGATTTTCTCTGTCTTTCTTCTGAAAACCCTTCTGTCTTCCTGCCTCGTTGGACACTGAACAGAGGTGTCTCCCGTCTCCCTACAAGAGTGCTCCCACCAGTCCTTCCCTCATTCCTGAGAGGCCTTCCGCATCTTTGTTTTCAAATGCTAGTTACTATGTGACGTCCACATCAAGTCCATCTTGCCCACAACACCTTCCTGGGATATCACAGGCCTCAGAAATCCTCAGAGGATACTTCTATCACCACTGAGGTGGGAGCATGGATCCTAAATGTTCCCCCAAAGGCTCAAGGATTGCGGGCTGGGTCCTGCCCCCATGGCAGAGTCTACAGGTAGTACAGCCTTCAAGAGATGGGGCCCAGGAGGAGGTCTGCAGGTCTCTGGGGACTTCCTCAAAAGGGAATTGTGGGACCCCCTACCCTCCCTTCCTCTTCCTCTCTCTTGCCTCCTAGGCACAAGATGAACAATTTCATTACACACTGCCACCTTGATGTGCCACTCTGTCCCAAGCCCAAAAGCAACGGGGTCCATCCAACATGGGCCAAAACCTCTGAACCAGGAGCCAAAACAAATCCTTTCTCTTCCAAAGTTGATTATCTCAAGTATTTGTTAGAGTGACGGAGTGCTGGCTAACAGCCCACCTCATCTCATTTCCCCATCAACTGCTTCCGAGCATGAAGAAGCTGACATTTCTAGTTTGAATCCTTTTGGTTCTGTATTATTTATATTCTTGGGAAATGTTGCCTTGTGTCAAAGAGGATTTTTAGTGGTGTGGATGAGTCCCTGACTACATGAAGAATTATATGTAGGCCATTCCAAACATTTCCAAAAGTGGGTTTTTCCCCAGAGAAGTCTTTTAAAAACTTCTGGAATTTGATCATAACTGGTGTGACATGTTCAGATCTTGCCATAGTGTTCATACATACACACACTCATTTCCAAGGAACAAGAAGTTTCACAAGGGCACTAGGCTGATCTTCCCCGAGAGACCTAGGTGTAATAATCTACGTCCATCGCAGCTGGAACTTGTGTCTTGATGAAATATATTGAATTCCATGTATTTTCTGAAGCAAGTCTGCCTCGTCCTCTTGGAAGAGGCCATGCTTGGTAGAGGAATTATCCTTAGTACAATCTATGTAGTTCCAGAAAGAACCATAAGTAACAAGGGCAGATGACGGGCAATCCTGGCAGCTGTAATCATGCCACGGCCGAGCCTTTGCTATGGCTCAGAGGTAAACAGCTCGCATCACAATGCTGCTCGGTTCCCACATCTTTACCCCTTCATCTGCACCATTCTGGTTTCTGATTCCATTCACCGTGAGACCCGTTGTAGCGCTTAATCTTGATGCGCCATCTTTACTGGGTTAAGCCATGCCTAGCACATTGTGTACGTCCAGGTGGTGCGACCCAGGTACCAGAGCGCTCCTCTCCGGTGGTGTCCCCTGCTCTGCTTCCCCTGTCAGGAACTGAGCAGCTTTACCTTCCCGTCTCTGTCTGCCTCAGAGCCAGCCAACCGCGGACTGAAGCCCTGGACTCTGAGGCAGTTTAAACCTCCCCTCGCCTCCTTATGGTGCCAGTGTCAGGTGTGATATCCAGTGAAGGGAGACTTGACGAAAGCAATGGCTACCATATACAGATGTCTTTGCAAGATTGCAGCTTATCCAGAATGAGCTGGGTGCTTGTCTGTGACAGCTCTCTGAAGGAAGGAGAGAGGGTGGGGAATGTAACTTCCAAGAGAGAACCAACCGGAATAGCAAACTCAGACAGGACGACACAAGGGTAACTCTGCGATTCTTCCTCAGAGCCGCCATCACTTGGCCGCAACATTTTCCTCTTTTCTCTAAGACAGGAGAGAGTCAGGGGGGCATCTCCAGAGGTCACATGCTGAGCCTCAGAATGCCGATTGTGCCTCGCATTGGCACAGTGCTCAGTGGCAGGTGAGTCTTTCTCCACAATTCAGTAGGATTCCCAGAGTCAGAGGAACAGGATGCAGGAAACGGAAGTCACTGAGGAAACGGGAAATGTGGAAGCATTTCCCCGCGGAAGGAGTTGACGAGCTCCAACTGTACCTGGACAAGGAGGACCCGATAGCTCCTCTGGAAATCTTAATATAAAACAGGCTTTTTAAAATCTGCTGAGACAATAACTCCTTGGGACTGAGACAAAGACCGGCTGAGCTGTCAAATGCCTTTTTCTGACTTTGTTTCCAAGCTCTTTGAGGGTGTTTTAGAGCTTGCACGGACCCTGGCTCCGCCTTCCTGCGGCTGCGGGCTCTCTGGTTCGGGCTGCATCCGCTGTTCCCCTTCCATTAACCTTTCCCTTCATCTGCTCCTCGTGTCTGTCATCGGCTGCAGGAGATGCTGATTAGGCTGGGAGCCTCTGGAAGAGGGGATGAGACAGAGAAGCACCAGAAGATAAGGAGACCAGCAGGAAAAAGATTAAAAACCTCTCCGCACTAAGTAGTCAGGGCAGAGTGTGCTGCAAACCCTGCAGTGGTTGGCTTTCGACGGGAGGATAAATCAGTTCAGATAACGCAGGAATGGGCTTGAACCCTTGCCCAGACCTCAGAATGAACCACCGGTGAAACCTCTGCGTTTTCCCAAATTAAGACACTGAGAAAAATATTGGAAGTGAGGTTCCCCTTCTCTCCCTTCGCTCTGTCCCGAGGGAATAGCTGGGACCACAAGGCAATTTTTTAATAATAATGAATTAGCTAGATGCTCAGTATAAATTCCCCTCTGGCCATTTTGATGTGTCTGCGAAGCTTTACAGATGTTAAGTACTGCAATTAACCTCCCGAAAGAGAGGGAGAGAAAGTGTTTGCCAGCTGTAGATTTTAAGGGACTTCATCTAGTTGACTTACCTATTATTTTCTGTGTTAGGGTGTGTTTCCCTGGAAGGTCAGTCCCATGTCAAGTAGGCACGATAACCTATTGTTACAAGGATCGCATTCTATGCTGGGGTGAGGCAAGCAAACCCTGGTTCTGTTTTCCTGTAGTTTCTTAAAAGGCTCCAATACCAGCTACTGTGACAAGTCCGTTTACCTGCATTCATGGGTTTAAATACAGTAGAGATCTTTTCTTTCTTTTCATATTTGTGTTCTAATAGATCAGGCATTTCACTGGGGGTCATTAAATAGGAATTTTATTTTATTTAGTTTTTGCATTTAACTCATTTGCGATCCAATTCTTCTTGATCTGTGGTACCAGGAAGTATAATTACCATTATGAAATCCATAATTCAAAGTAGTGTCACTTACCGGCATCACTCTTTCAACCCTTCACCCCGTGGGAGTAGACGGTCATCCGGAAGCACCTGCCTTGGTGGAGCTAACGTCATTCTGAATGACACCTGGGGGGAACTGAGAAAGTCCCATACCAGGATAGCTCCTGGCCACAGTGCTCACACCTCCCATTTTCCTGTCCAAATGCTGGCTGCAAACAACTCTTTTGGGATTGAACCCAGCTCCCCGCAATCTGCAGGGCAAACACGATTCTTATCAGTGTCTATCTCTGCTCTCTCAGGAGGGGAAATGTCTGTCTCCAGGAGCAGCTACCAAAGGGGAGGGAGCCTGCGTGCTGGTATGAGTAACACACTTGCGAATCTGTGCCTCGTGGCAAGAGAGCCATTGCGAGCAGTGGCTCAATTTCTGACCCTGGGAAGAGCTGCATGTGGGTCATTGCAGAGCTGGCTGTGTAAAAACTTTTGAACACTGCTACACCCTGATGTAATCGCCAGTATGTGTTCCTCATGTGGAATTTACCCGCAGAACCACTAAAATGCTAGAGATAAAGCCACCATCTGCTTTGATTTAATTCTGTAAGTTTTATTTAGGGAATATTTATGAAGTTTAAGATGAACTGGACACCCCAGAGTTAGGCCCTGCCATGTCTTCTCAGCATGCTGGGCTCAAGGTAAAGAAATGACATTCCTTTAGAGTCTACTGGAAAGTAAAGACGAGTGGAGACAAGAGGGCATGGTTCATGCCTGAATCTCAGCACATGGGAGGCTGAGGCAGGAGAATGGCAAGGTTGAGTCCCACTTGGGCAACTTAGAGACACTCCTCTTTCAGTAAAAAATTAAAAGGTATTGGAGCGTGGTTCAGTGCCTCTGGACTAGATTCCCAATACTATAAAAAGAAAAGAAAAAAATGACTGTATGTAAACAAGTGCATTAATAACTTACTTCAAACTTACCTGGGAGGGAAGCCCGCTCTGACTGTTCCTAACTCGACAAGGTACTTAAATCTGTTCCTGTGACAATTCTCCTTAAACCTTTCACTTCAACTATGCCAACTAAAAAGTGGTCAATGAACACTTGAAGTATTTATAGCTACTGGTCTTAGAAACCAAATGTCTCAGCTGTGGCACAGGGGACTGAAAGCTGCCCTAGGTCTGGAAGCCTGTGATGCTGAGAAGCCTTCACCTTCTTGCTCACCCCAATGCCCCACAACTTACTCCCTGCAAAGCGGGCTTTGTGGCCACAGAGAAGCTGTCTGCCTGCTTCAGGCCTTGCCTGCGTTCCAAGGAGGTTTTGTGCCCATGAGCACACACCGTGCAGAGCACCTTCTTCCTGGGCTCGGCCTGGCTCAGCAGGAAGTGCCGGGGATCCCCGGGCAGCACAGTGAGGGGGACTCTCACCCCAGACCCTGAGCAGCAGCGCTGTTCGTTCAGCTGCGACAGAGGATGAGATGCACTGGCGATTTCATGTAGCTGCTGCTTTCTGTTCTACAGAAATTCTCATAGCAGGGAACCATGATGGCCGCGATACCAGCTTAGAGACTGAGAAAAAGGAACTCAGGCGTCATGACCCTAGGCGTGCCAACCCCTGATGTCCCATTACCGCTCCAGATGTCTTTGTAGGAGCCAACTCTTGTCAGCAAAGCCCCTTTCTTAGGTAACACAATGCAAACTTCTGTCACTCCCTTTTCTGATTCTCCAATCCACAGAGTTCAAGACAAAGATATTTTCCTCTTTAGGGAAAATTATCCTGGAAAGAGTCTGATTCTCTTTTACGTACCAGCGAGCATGTGGCTGTCCTGATGTAGATTTAGAAACTAGATTTCCCTTCATTTCACCCCACTAAGTGTGTTTGGGGTAACTCCCTGCCTCCCCTTGCTGACACTCGAAGTCCCCTCCCCGCCAGGGTCTCTGCACACGGCCTGGATCTCTAGCTCAAGGACCAGCCTGAAGAAGAGGCTGCTGGGTCCCACAGGGCACGATTGAGGCACAGAACACACTGCCTTCTGTCTCACTGGATCCCGCACAGAGCTGGTCCTGGGAAAGAGGCAGCCCCCATGTGGAGGGAGGTGGCCGGCTGCTTCACACATGCAGACTTGATCCTCAGGCGCTAAGCAAACCGTGTTGCCTTTCACCTGCTAAAAGCGATAAAGGAATTGCAGATTCAAAAGGGAAACAAATAGCTACTTCATCAGCTTCCCTTCCCAGGGGCTACACCCAGAACCAGGCAGCGGCTTCCGTGGGTGGCAGCGGCAGGTCTCCTGGGCATCGTGGACGTCGCCCCCAACAGGAAAAGCAGCACAGCACTTCTGTCCTAGGCCTGCTGTTTGCTTGGTGGCTGGGGGCACCCAAGTCTGCCTTGGACAGTAGCAATTCCTCGAAGAGTCCAGTAGCCTGCAGCCTGGACGCGCCTCCATGCCTGCGGTTGCCAAGCACTGTCAGCCCCTCCAGTCTGACGTCTGGGTGCTGCGCGTCTCACAGGCACCCTGAGGTGTCCACGGGGGAAATCCGCACCCTCTCCCTGCGCACCTGTGCTTCCTGTGCTGCCTGTAGTGCGGAAACAGCGCACTGAGCCCCTAACGCAGGCAATCCAGGTCCATTACAGATAAAAATAAGAACCTAAAAAGAAGTTACCTCCAAAAAGTGCAACGATTCTTTTTCATCATCTATTCTTCCACCAACTGTTGTAGCTTGGCATAACTAACGCCATCTTGTGCCCTATATTTGACCCAGAAGAATGAAAAATCATTCAGGGTACAAGTTCCACGAGAAAAGCAGAATGAGCTGCATTCACAAGAGAAAAATTAACCTGCTCAACATAGAAGCAGGATACAGGTGTCAACCAAAAATTAATGTAAGATTCTACCTAAATTGTTTCCAACAGGATGTCTTTCTGTGGTTCTCTGTTTTAAAAGCTCGTGACTTTCCAGTTCAGCGCCACTCGTTCGAACTCTGAAACAGGGGTCCACGTGAGTGGTGGCTGAGCTCAGCTAATTAAATTCCAAATACATCAATTTGGCTGCTTGGATTCCTGTATTGTTAACCAACTCACTTCACAACCTGCACCAGATCCATGTAGAGTCCTCAGTCAACACTCAAAAACCCATAGCCTTGCTGTCCATGGATTACAAACTCACGGAGACAGAAATTAGGGAAACAACTTTCACAGTAGCATCCAAAGAAATGAAATACCTAGGAATCAATGTAATGAACATTATAAAATACCTCTACACTGAAAACTACAGTATGCTGAAAAAGGGGAGCAAAGACGGTATTAGAAAATGGACAGATATCCTATGATCTTGGGTAGGAAGAACCAATATAATGGAAATGGTCATACTTCTAAAACTGTTATACAGATTTAATGCAATTCTGATAAAAATTCCAGTAGCAAGGATTAGAGAAAACAATCCTAAAATTCATTTGGAATCAAAAGACCTTGAATAGCAAAGGCAATTCTGAGCAACAAGGGCAAGGCAGGGGGCATTACAATCCTTGACTTGAAATTGTACTATGAAGTTACTGGGATAAAAAAGCATGATGCTGACAAAAACAGACTGAAAAATTAGAGAAACAGATAAAAAAAAGGTGTAGAAACAACTCCTAACATGCTCAGTCACCTCATCTTTGACAAATGTGCCGAACATTCATTGGAAAAATGACAACCTCTTTAATAAAACTGGCTCTACACACATCAAAGATTAAAATTGGACTCATAGATTTTGCTATGCACTAAACTAAATTTGAATGAATCAAAGATTTAAATATTAAAACATAAACATTAAATCTGCTAGAAGACAGAATAAGTAAAGACATTGGTATAGGTAAAGACTTTATGAGTAAAACCCCAATAACATGGGAGCTATTGCAAAGAATCAACAACTGGGATTTCATTTTATTAAAAAGTTTTTGTACAAAGGGCAGGGAGTATAGCTCAGTTGTGCAACACCTGCCTGGCAAGCACAAAGTCTTGAGTTCAATTCCTGGTGTAAAAAAAAAGCCTTTCCACAGCAAGGGAATCCACCAACAGAGTGAAGAGGTAACTCACAGTGTAGGAGAAAATGTTTACCAGCTGTTCCTCAGACAAAGGACTACTATGGAAAACATATAAAGAACTCAAAAAAATCAGTCCTTCCAAATTTAAAGACTCAATCCAAATACAGGCATTTGAGATGAACACACACTTCTTAGATGAAGAAATGCAAATGGTGAATAAAGATATGACAAAGTGTTCAACATCACCGGTTATTCAAGAGATACAAATTAAAATGGCACTGAGATTCCACCACTGGAAAGAATGACTATTATCAAGAAAATAGGGGGAAAAGGACCCCTTCTCCACAGTTGGTGAGAGTGTAGACTGGTGCACCCTCTATGGAAATCAGAGTGGAGATTCCTCAAAAAACCTAGAATTGGTGGTCCCATTTGACCCTGCTATTCTCTTTCTGGGTATCATCCCAGAAGAATTAAAAACATTGTACCACAGTGATATATGTGTACCCATTTTTATAGCAGCACAATTTGTAAGTTAGATCTTGGAAACAATCCAAATGCTCATCAACCAAGTAAAAAAAGATGTGGTCTTTTTATACAATGGAGTACTACTCAGCCATAAAAAAGGACAAACTGGAGACTTTTATAGGTGAGTGAATGCAATTTGAGACCATGCTCATAACAGAAATAAATCAGATTTGCACGTGTAAATATCATATTGTCTCCTAGTGTGAGAAACTGAGTCAATAACATCCAAAATGTACAAGAGATATTTTAAAATGAGAAGAAACTTCAAAACAAAAGAGAAACTGAGATGGGGGAATAGAGTAAAGAAGGAAGAGAAAAGAAAAAAAAATAGTTACACTACCAGTTTCTCTTAGTTCATTGAAAAGGAAGGCTTGTGCTAATATTGTTTGGATAGTTAAATGCCAAAATCCTGTACTCTAGGTAACTAATTTAAAGACAAAAATATGCAATTGTTATCCTCCTCTATTTTGTTTTGAAATTTTGGTTTTTTTCTCTTTAAAATAAAAAAATTGCATTTAGCAGAGAAAGCCAGGAGTTTGTGTTATTTTGATGTTTTGTCAGTAATTGGAAATCATAATGCTTGTTAAAATATTTTTAAAATTTAATTTTAAAGAGAATAAAATAGAACAATAAAATACATCAAAACAATGATGAGACAGTAGAAAATCTACAAAGTTACTGTATTGCATATTATTATCCTCTAAATAGTTGCTTGGTTTTGGGCTTGCAAAGTCAATCAAACACACATTTCCTCCTAATCAGTTGATTGCTCACAGTGGGAGGATGAGGATTTGGGGGTTTAGGGTTGGGGATGGGGGCTTGGGGGTGGGAGTGAGGATTGTTCTCCTCTCCCCAGCCTTGCAGGCCCGCTCACAGGCAGGGGCTTAGCGTTCTTCTTTGTTCTCCATAATGCTTTTATATAAGAAATATCTTAAGAACATCAGATACCAGACAGAGTAATTATAACCATGAAACTATTTAAACAAAATGGATCCTCTTCTGCATTGTGTAATTAAAATACCTTAGAAGCTAAGTGATACTTCCTAGTTGGATGAGTGTTATGCATCTGTCCTTCGGTACCAGTGTGGCTGGGTGTGGGGGTGCCGGCTTGGCCATGGGCTCTCTTGTGGTCCTGTGTTCCAGCATGTGGCGAGATGAGCCTAGCCAACTCCATGCATGAGCACAGGAGGTATAGAGAAAATATCTCTAAGTATTGCTTTAAAATGTTCAAACATTAAGGAGTCATTTAATATTTGACATCATTTCCCACGAACATACATGGTATGACAGAAAACTATAGTAAATGCTTGAAGCTTTTCAAAAATGTATCATGGTGGAAAAACACATTGCCATAATCCTCTGAATACTCTGCCTTCCTTTGAGCACACTTATCTCACTGCTTTTGCTGCCTTCTCACACAGTGTTAGAAGTCCGCTTTCATGTCTTTACTTTTGTGTCACGGCTGCCTTGATAGCCTGAATCAATTGGAAACCATTACCCTCTCTGGGCATTTTGACTTAGGGGGATAACTAGAAGTTGCACAAAACATTCAGTGTATTATTTACTCGTGGTATAAAATGATGGTTCAAAATCAAATGGCTAATTTTCCAATTGGCTAAGTGACATCTTCTCCTCCTATGGAGATGATTTGGACCACGAATTTTTACAAGTGAGGCTGACCCAGTGTAAGTTCTCTGTCAATCCCTTTTGAATGACCAGATGCATAGACCTTTAAGACACCATGCTACCTGGACTGAGCCATCAGTGTGATGCTGCTGGGTGGACACATTTGTGCTGAAGGTTCCAGTTCTTTGATTTCTTTTTACAATGAAATTAAATTATGATACCTAGAAAAATTCAAGAAACAAGAATTTGAAGAGGAAAAAAGATTTATTATTTTTTATTGTTTGAGGCATTCCAAAAATGGAATACCAGGCATAAATCTGTGTAGCTTACACAAATTTTTAAAAAGTGTTCTCGTGACAGTTGCATTTTATTTTAATCCTTCCAAATATCATTACTACCCCCTCACCCGGGACAGGATTATCCTAGTTCTCTTTGTCTAACTGAGGCTCAGAGACAGAATTTAAACCCAGGTTTGTCTGCACCCAAATGTCTGCACTTGCCAATCGCTTCGCATAGTGTGACTTTTGCAGAAACTTCTTAGATTTCTATTTGTGGGTAAGCACCCAACAAGGAGGGCAGGGTTGCCTCCTTCCATCAGTTGCTGGGAGAGGACTCGCACTGTGATCAAAGCCAGGCGAGGGCCAGAGCTGGAGGCTGAAGTAGACCAACAACTGTTCAGCAAAGACCCAATGGGTTGGACAGTGCTGGCCAAAAGCACCGTGACAGGGTCAAGTGCTGACTTTGCAGATTAATTTCTGAGCTGCCTCTGCTGAGTAGTTCAATAGCGGTACCCGTACGTTTCTTGGGTAAGGTATGGATCACAGAACAGAAGCTAACATAATCCACCCCAGCTTGGAAAACTGGTCCATGAGGCTGGATTCAGCCTGCCTGTTTCCTCCCCTGCATATTTTAAACCATTTTGGAGGGGAACTGTGGGAATAGTCTTCCTCGGAACACTGGCAAATCTTTCCTAATTCCATTAATGGAAGATTGGTGCGAGTTCAAAACGCTTTGTTAAATATTATCCTAACCGAAGCCTCTATTTCCAGCATTCCTTTGGCATAGAGCGTCGACTCCCAGTTCTCCCCACATATGTTAGAAGGTGAGGAGGAGTCGCTTTTTCCTTCCTCTGGCGGTTATATGGGGATCTCTGAGCTCCTATCGGCTGCTGACTGGTGCTGTCCTGCATGCGAGAACACAGGGAGAAAAGGTCCAGCTTTTTTTTTCTCCTCCTTCTTCATTTTCTAAAAGTCACAGCAGAGTTGTGGTTCTGGATAATTTCCCATGTTCATTCTTTTCAAAATGAGGAATTCTGAACTTCAGCCTATAGTATGCAAAATTGTTCAAATTCCAGTTTTTCTTTCCAGAAAATTGACAAACCAGGGTATATTTTGCATTGCTAAATAGGCAAAGCAACTGTTTCATTCAAACCCTGATTGCACACTGGTGTCTGCGTACCATCCAGGTATGCAGCTCTCATCTCCTCTGCATGTATTCAGAATAATACAAAAAAAGAAGGAAAGAAAGAAAAGAAAACCAAACAAACCTGGGTTCACCAGTCCTGGAAAGGTGGGACAGCTCCTGAGCTGACTCTCAGGAGGAAGACTCAAAGGCATTAAATGTGAATTCCTTCTAGCTCTTTCATGAAAGAAAGCTTAGTAGGGGAAAGAAGGAATGTATAATTAATGACCGTGCCACGGTCGTTACACGGATGCCAAGTCTTCTGCTTAGTTATTTATTCCATCTATGCCCACCAGTTATATTCATTTGGACAACAGATGCAAGCTAACTGTTCAATTTGAATTTCCAAAAATTATTACCCATTCCTTAATGTGTTTATAACCAATTTGCTGAGAATATTTTCTCATGTGGTTTTGTCTTCTCTGAGCAAATCTGTGTGGGCCCTGAATGTGGAGGTTGGTACACAAAGAAAATGAGCTTGTGCTTCATCTGAGAATCAACCACCACCCTCACCTGGGAAAATATTCCTACTAGATAACCTGCGCTACTCCCCTTCAAATAGGGTGAACAATATTCAAAGATGACAGGCCTAAGACAATATGCACAATAAAACTGAGATACCCACAATACCTGCCTCTATCACCTTAGACAACTACCTATGTGACTAGGTATGACCGATGTGGTAAAAATCAGTCTTGGGGTACAAAAGGACACTTTAGGAGCACAAGACCAGACCCTCAGCCTGAGGCTGCTAGGACCACTCATCACCAGAGGTGTATTTCAGCCAGCTCCTAGTGAAGACTACTAGTGTGCCCAGCAGAAGAGGACAGGAAGTCTGGTGCATAGAATTTGGAGGTGACTCCCGGAGATCTTGCTGTTGTACCATTCTCTCCCACTAAGTATGGCTGAAATCTGTGACTAACAAGATATTGCTCTTATAGTGTGGTATTATACGGACGGCAGAAGAGATGGTTCAGATGCAATTAAGGCCTTAATCAGTTGAGGGGATTTATTGGGCCAGACCTCCTTCAGTCAGTGGGATCTTTGAAAGGGTCCTGGGCCTTCTGAAGCCAGAGAGTGTGGAAGTGTGACAGGACCTTTGGAGGAGTCATGCGCTGAGGATCCAAGTATATGGACAAGAGCTGACTGCCTTCCCCAGATGACAGCAAGCAAAGGCCACGAGGCCCAGGAGGAAATGGATTCTGGTGAAGACCCAGAGCAGTGTGGAGCAGAGGGCCTATGGTCCACCTTCTGCTGGGTCTGATGCCTGGATCTCAGCCCTGTGGGGGACAGAGCGGAGAACCCAGCTCTGTCAGGGCCCCGAACTTCTGATCCACGTGACTTCATAAACAGGTGGTGTTTAGATCACTTCATGCTGTTTTAAGCCTCTGTAGCAATAGAAAACTAACACAAAGGAAGATCCTACAGAGCACTCATAGCATGGGCTGCTCTGCAGGTGAGAAGGTTTGTGCCTATGATGGGATGGCCAATGTCCCCTGTGGCCAGCCACACATTTCCTGTTGAAGAACAAAAGATAAGAAGAAAAGTCTAGTCATAACTGCTTTGGGAAAGGCCTATGCTAAGTAGTTGTTGAGAAAAGAAGGCTAATGGTTAGATCCACATACAGAAAACTTAGGGGCGAATTGGAGTATGGTACCCTATGTACAAAGCCAGCCAAGAAGGACTCATAGTCATAATCAAGACAAGAAGTGCTCAGAGCTTAAGGGAAGGCAGGGCGAGGCAAAACCAAAAGGAGAGAGGCTGCAAGAGACACACATATGATCCACCTGAATCTTGGGCCCACAGTTTTTTCAAAATTACTTTAGGGCCTCTGCAAACACAATGGAATTGTAGAACTTCTAGCTGAATGAGACCTTAAGGAGTCATCTGCTGATAGAAAGAATTGAAAAACTATCAAATCGCTCCAATGCGCATCAGTAGACCTCAGTGCAAGCGCATGAGCTCTCACACGGTTTATCTCTGAGCTGTGTATGTGTCACTTCTGTGTTCACAGCAAAGCAACGCGATGGGTCTGTGGCTATTTTTAAGATAATGTAAAGCATATATCAAATTGAGGAGCATCATTCATCTGGTCTCTCCTGCCCTTAGGCATGCAAAATATTCCTATTTCTTTGAAATAGTGGCGGTTAAGGAAACCAACTAATTTGTCGCCAGGTAATTAGCTGAGGGAGAAGGTAACTAGAGTTCTTTCTGCAGACTTCTGTGTCTTCCATCTCTCCAGGAATGGCATACAAAGCAAATGATAGCGTTAGTGAGACCAGAAACCAACGAGCTAGAGAACAGAGTCACAGGAGAACAGATCGGGTGAGAACCTCCCAGGTGAGTATGGGAACCCTGTAAACAACAATCACAATTTCATCCTTGAGTTCTTTCTTCTATTTAAACTGGGGTACATAGTGTGCTGTACAGTTTTATCACAGAGAAAAGTATCTTGCCTTTTAACACAGAATAGTTCTCCATCTTCTGCTCATTTCCAAAAGCTTGGTCAAATAGACTCAGGGAGTAACGCTGAGCAGTAGGAGGCATGAATGCCATCAAAAAATACTATAAACATTTAAATGCTCCAAAGATGCAAAACTACAAAGGAGAAGGGAAAAAGCAGGTTATGGGGAGGACAGATTAAGGTATGTTACATGTATGTACAAATCTGCCAAAATGATAAATATTGCATTGTTTCACTGGTGTGAGAATCCAAAGGGTTAAATGAGGACCAAGATGTAAAAAAGATACTGGGAAATGGGAAGAAAATGTTCACATGGGAAGGGGAACAAGGGAGGGAAGAGGAAGGAAGGGAAAAGGAGAAAGGAGAATAAAAGGAAAAAAATGGAAGCAAAGCTTTTGTAAATAAGAAGGGGAAGAGGGGTTGGTGGGAGAAGAGGGAACCGGGGAAAAACAAGCGTCAAGATTCATCACACGCAGGGTCACAGCCCCTGTGATGAAGACGATGTATTTTTAAAAAACCAAATCTGTCAAAATTAAACCGATTAGTCTATATAATCATTATGCACTGAAAACACGGGATGGAGGAGGAACTCTGTTCAGACTTTCTTTTTAACTTTTGTTTTCCATTAACTCGGAGTTGAGCAGAATCACGCGGGCCCTGAGCAGCACTGCCGTGCTCCTCGGCACAGTCCCGAGTAGCCGGGATGCCGCATCTCGCCACCGTGATGACCATGGCTGCTATGGCCCCTACGGTGGTTCTCCTAGCCAGTCTTCCAAAAACTTCATTATTTAGCTTCTTTCTTAAATGCCGCATTTGCTTTTGGACTCCAGTGCTGTCAGAGACGCTGTGGGAGGGCCCAGCAGCCGGCCTGCTGGGAAGTCACCGGGCGCACAGTGGCGGGGACCCCTGCCCTGTGGAAAGCGGTGATAAGGATGGGCATGCTGACCCCCCGTGCAAATGTGTTCCCTCCTGGAAAGACAATGTCTTTGGTTTCCGCACGTACCCAGAACTTCCGAAGACCTGAGGCCATAGCACAGGAGCTGCGCTTCTGCTCCCAGAAGAACTCAGCGTCTGTTGCCCTAGAAACGGAATCTGTCCTGTGGGGGTGTCCGGAGCAGTCGAATGAATCCCAGGAAAGATGAAACATTGCAAATCGAGCCCTGTCCCCAGCTGGATGTGATTTGAGCCAAGCGTGGTATTGTTTTTCGTCTGTGTTTTCCCGCCTTCTGCTTTCCTAGCAGATAGAATTCCAGGTAGGGCACGCGCGACCCTGGAGAGGGCAATGCTGGCTCCCTGCATTAGCTGTGTGACACTTTCCTGAGACTCCCTGGGGGAAGAGTCCGTGTTGCTTGTGGTTTTTCCAGGTGGTGCTTTACAAAAAATCTCATTGAAATTCTCTAGAAACTGTAGAAAGGTTTCTCTTTGGTGGATCATGCTATTTCTGCAGGATTTAAAAAGCGGAATCAACATTTTGGACCAGATTTTAACATGAAGCAACACAATCAGCTGTCATCTGGCCTGACCTTAATGGACGATTATGTCATGATTACCTTGGGAATTGAGTGTTTACTCTTTTAAGCTTAATCATATTTTAACTCTATTGAATCGGCCACACACAGAAAAAGCTGCCCTCCACTTTGGTGGGAGCCCAATTTCTGACGACTAAGTTGCCTCTGTGGCAATGACTTCATCCCTCCTCCAGTTCTGACCTTTGTCCAGGAATGGTCTCCCGAGATCCCAGGAACCAAGGTCCTGCAGCTTGGCACTCGGGTCCTGTGAGTGGTACGGTTAGCCTGGCTACAAGAGAACCACTTCCAGGACAAAGCAGCCCAGGTCCTCACTCTGCCCCTTGTCCTAGCTTACCAAAGAGAGACATGGAACCACAGGCCCTCGGGGAGAGGGAGTGGGGGAGAACAGGAGATATGACACGGCACTCTACACGTGCACTGACGTAGGCCATGGTACCACCTGTGCAAGTCTTCTCCTTCCCTCATTCCCGCTCTGCAGTTTAAGAATCCCCTGCATCACTGAACTTAGTACACTGGACTGTGAGGTGTATACATATGTATAAACATAATGTGCTCACACTTCTCTCTTATCACTTGGAATTCAGTGAGGACACTGATTATGCTGGTGTAAGCTAAGTAGCATTTATTGAGTTCCTACTGTACCCCATTTTCTCAGGCACCCAAGTCACGGTCATGAATGTGGCAGATGGGGCCCCACTCTAGTAAGATTCTATTTGGTGGTGGAAATAAACTTACAGGCCTTGTCTCCAAAGACTTTAACAATCCCAGATTCTGACATGGTCCCCATCCCACTAGGTGAGCAAGTGAGAGAATGAATCTGTAACCTGAATACCTGTGAAAGGTGAGGTACTGTGGGTTAAGCTCTTCTTTTTGTTTTTCTTTCAGAACTATCCTAGGTAGGTGTTATCATTTTCACCCTGACTGCTGTCTGTCTGGTGACCCGCTCGGCACTTCCTCAGGTGCGCTTCTCAGCGTTGGGATAAAGCCAGGGAGATGTGCTGGAGCTCCGCCCCGTCGCCTGCTCCCACAATACAGCAGGGGTGATGGGGATCAAGCCGGAAAGCAGCATGCGAGTGGTGACATGGGGGACTGGGTATGGTAAAAGCCACCAGCAGTGTCATCTCACATCCTCAGTCCAGGGCCCTGTAGACTGCACCCCTCAAGCTCCCCACATGCAGCCCACTCAGCAGATTCTGAGGTTCTGTCTCAATCTCAGGATTCCCTTTTCATCAGAAGTGATGCTTCTTAGAGCCCTTTAGACTCCATGTGTCACTAGCTCTTATCATGGTGGACATCTAGGTGCTGCCAGTGTCTTTCTAAACAGGACCAAGTGATTTTTAGCGTGTTAATGTCTTCTTCATCAGAGGCTTGAGGGGGGTCAGTGCAGGGTTCTGACTTGAGATGGGGTGAGGTTTTTTCATGCAGTGACGTGGGTCCTGGAAGAGCAATGACTAAGGAGAGGTAAACAATACACTGAGCCAACAGAATTTATCACAGAACTGCTTTGATTTTTTCTGTCCCTTCAGAGTTTTGTGACCTGGGTCAGAATTCCTGAGGATCAATTTTTATCACTTCAACTTAGGTCCTAGAGTCTGTGTGAGTAATATTTATAGCCCTAGTTCAAAAATTACAATGCTGACCTCAAGGCATTAATGAAAACCTTGAACTTGATTAACAATAAAATATTCTCCCCACCCTTCCCCCAACTTAGGCCACCCTGGGGCTGACAGGGAAAGAGGGGCTTGGTGCGGGAAATGACATGGCTGAGTTTCCTGTATCGGTCTACAGCCTGTGTCTCAAAGCTGTCCACCTCGATGTTGTTAACTGGAGCAGGATATGGATGGAGAAAAAACAAAACACTCAGGAAAACCCATGCCTGAAATGGCGTGGACTCAGCAGACTGCAGTGGGCAGCTGGATGTTTAAAACCATCTCTGCCTCCGGCGGATGCTTTGAGGGTTCTTGGCCATTACTATTGCAGAGCTATTGGCTGTAGTTGCCCTGGTCATTCTGGGCGACAGCTTTTCCATCTTTTTGCATCTCCCAATAAGTTGCTTTGTATCTGGTTTCTTACGTTGGCGTTTCCCTTATCCTGCTGGGTGGCCTTCATGGGCAGAACCCAGGCTGAGTCTGTCGTGGCCTTTCTGCCACCTGGCCTCCCTATGCTATGTGATAAACTGGTTCTCAACAGACCAGGAGGGTCCTAGCCCAGCAGCCCCTCTCTTGTGGCCCTGGACATTTTAGCTTGCTCCTCAGTGACTCTGACATCTGTCATCTGTGTCTCCCAACTCAAAGACTCACAGAGATGAATCTCCACCAGACTGGAGGTGACACAGAGGGACTCAGCTCATGACACTGCTCACAACAGAGGGACTCAGGAGAGGAGCTGTCACCAAGTCTCTTTAGAAAACCCTTGCCTTCTCTACTACAAGAACCTCCTCCTGATGGTCACCATTTAAAATCTTCACTCTACCACCAGCTAGAACGAGATCTCTCTCCTCTACTATGCAGATTCTCCATGGGATAATCATGCTTGGAATTTGGCCTTTATTTCAACATGGCAAATTGCTGGTAACACCCCCTTGCATATTTTATAGATAGCATCTGGCCAGGTCATCCCAAGGTCCCCATAAAGAGACCTTATTTGTGAAGACAGAACAAAAACCTCATGATGCAGAAATAGAGAAAAAAACAAAACAAAACAACTGGAAGACATATTTTGGAGTCCTAGTGTCACTGAATCCTGGAATTAGAAATAACTCTGATAGCTCATAGAATTGCCATGCTCATTTTGGTGGGTTTGCATTTGGTTTCTGCTGCTGGCCAGTGAGAAGAATCCTTCTAATGCCACATTCCTTTACCTGTAGTCTCTGAGTCAGGCATATTAGACCTACTTTTACTCCTGAAGTTACCCTATGCTTTGATGTCCCCAATTGTTTTCTTCAGTGTTCACTCCTTCTGGAAACAATCTCCCTGACTGCCTTGCACTCAAGCCCTTGTGGAAAAGACAGGAAAAGGGACAATTCCCCTGCTGTGCAGAATGGACCGCCACATGCACCCTCACAGTGAAATTGCCTGGAGAGTATGTGGGCAGGGAGCATTTGCTTTAGTGAAGAAAAGGAGTTTAACAGAGTTAAAAGGTGAGACCAGGAGTCTGGTTTGGAAGGAAAACATTGAAACAAGCAGCATAAAAGTGCTTCATGATGGTAATTGAGGAGTCAGCTGTTGAGAAGTAAAGAGGAAATCTGGGTATAAAGAAGTTGCTGGAAGGCAAAGGGAGGATTTGTGGGAACTTCTGGTTTTGTACTTCCAGGTCTTCTCGTCTTTTCCTGCAGTGAAGCAGGTGAGGCTGAACACACGGTCACTTGCACAGTCGATGAATTCTCTGAGGTGAACTGAGGTGAAATTGAAGAGGCTGCCAATTCTGTACCATGGGACGGGTCTCCTTGGTTGTTTGCTTTAATATGCACATTGAGTGCACTGTGTAATAAGTGGTGCTTTGAGAAACCAAGGACAAGGGTGATGCGGGGCGGAAAGGAAGATAAGAATTGTTTAAGATGACGAAGCACAAAGGAGAAGACTGAGAACTTGGTGAAAGCATGAAACAGTGAGTTGGAGAAGCCAGAGCCCTAAAGCCCTTGGAAGATTACTAAGTTGGTTGTCAAACAGTGTAGTGCGTGAGTCATCACACCATCACTGGGAGAAAATAACCAGCACTCACAACTTCACAGAGGAGAGATTTCACTTGGCTTGTGGTATTGAGAACTCAGTCAGTGGTCAGCTGGCTCCAAGGTGGAGACAGCATGGTGGAGGAAACCCCTTGAGTCCATGGCAGCTAGAAAACAGAAGGATGGAAGACAGCAGCCAGGGACAAGAGTACGCCCTCTGGCCACACCCTTGGTGACCCACCTCCAAACAGCCCCCATCTCTTCAAAGCCCATTTAACTCTTAAATTCACCAATGGATGAGTCTACTGTTGAGTATTCTTTCCTATGATCTGGTCACCTCCCAAACACATGAGACTTTGGGGGACATATTAGATCTAACCCTTAACACACAGAACGGGAGATGGGAACTCAAGCTAATTTTCTTAAATAATTAAAAAATCACCTCAGATTTTGGAACATGAAGACAGGTAGACAGAAAACACTACGTTTACATCCTTCTCTATTGTTGAATTCCATCCAACCTTTCAGACCCCAATTCAATGGTCATTTCCTTTTTAAAGTACAGCTATTCACATCCTCTCTATCCTGGGATCAACACAAACTGAGACATTTCAGGGGTTTTCTCCAAAATTTCATGAATAATAGCCCTGGTCTCTAGTGGGAAACTCTGCACATTGAGTATGGTTTTCACAAGGTCCCAGAGTGAGCATGGAATCATTTTACTATTTTCTCAAAATGGAAATGTGACCTTTTCCTGGGCCAACACAGCAATGTATGACAACTGCCTCTCAGCTAAGCCTGGGCTGGTTTCTATGAGTGCCTGGAACATGACCCCAGATTCCTAAAGCCCTTCCCACAGTTGTCAATTGATAAATATAAAGTTGCTCTTCTCTTGTTTTGTTTTGTTTTTTTCCTTTCAGGAAAGGAAACCCATTCCACCTTCCTCTGCAGTGGAATAAGTGGCTCAGAGCAGCAACTGCTGATGAAAACTTAACTTCCAAATACATTCCATGGCTTATTTATTGAAGGAAATGTGCTTTACCTTTTGAACTTTCAGATAGCTGGCAGGAGCAAATGGGCAAGCCTTTGTTTTTTAATTAAACAGGAAAAAATATCACACCCGGGCTTGGCTAGTGACCAAAGCCGTGGCGTTTGTGGCTCTTCTCTTAAGTGTCACCTCACAGATGTGGGGCTGGGTGACAGAAACAAGAGCCTAGCATGGGTACTGCAATGGTGACACTCTTGGTGGCTTCTTAGAGGAGACCCTCTTGTTAGCAACAGCCAGGGGTTTCAAAAGGGAATGGGAAGAGAGGTGCCCAGTGTGGTGACTCTCTGTACCAAACCCTTGCACCTTATTGACTATAAATCAGGGTCGTTTGAAAACCACCACATCTCTCCTCTGTCTAGGTCTGTGAAGCTGCTTCCTTTAATCCAGCAGGAAGATGCCTGTGGTTTCAGACCCTGGGATATTCCATTCCGTGTGCCACAGGCATGTGGTTAGTTAATGACCTGGGTGTCTACTGAGGTTTGAGACCACGAATTGTTGCAGAGCCCTACCTGCCTCCATTCTTCTCCTGGAGGAGATGAGAGCATTCTTACCATATGAGTCACACTGAGCCATTTTTTAAAAAAATACGCAGGAAATGTTCCTGTCCAAGTGCACATAATTTGGTCAATAGTTGCTTCCTTTTATCCACAGCAACTCCACTACCTATCATGAGTTCTCAAAGATAAAGTTCGCAATAGCACAGCTTCAGCAGGAAGCTTGTCACCAAGCTGTAGAGATTCAAGGCATGTTTGGCATTTAGTATCTCTGCAAGTATTAATCAAGAAGAGTTTTCTGGGCTTGGTAGGATAAACTACATAATAGTTACTCTTTATGCCTAGAATTTGCCCACACAATGTTGCAAGGCACTGCCTTCTTAATGGGCTGCTTGTTATCAAATTATTGACACTGGTGTCTCCCTTCTTCTAACAGAGAGATGAAGATTAAAATGGCAACACCTTGGGATGTGAAATCCAGCAGACTTTTCTCTAGGGGGTTGGAGTTCACCTGCTTGGCACTTGGACATCCAGCTGCAGGAACCGGATTCCCGGGGTCAATGCGATCAAAGATGAGACTGTGACTGGTTGTTCCCATTGGTATTTTGTCAAGTGGAACCTGCCCACAGCCTGTCACAGCAAGGCCAAGTCTGAAGGTGTCTGCACAATTCAGTTAAAAAGCAGACAATGAAGAGTTTTCAAGTCTACACTAAGCCAATCAGTTTGTTTTGGGTAGACATAGGTCAGTCGCCTGTAATAATCAGTTAACTAGGTCCTCTTATCTGGTTATTTAGCCTAGCACTCATCTCAGCACTGTTGTGAAGGTATCTTGTAGGTGTGATTAATATTTCCAGTGATCCACTTTTTGTTAAAGATAAAGTTAACTTGGGGGCTGTGCTTGTCTAGCATGTGTGAGGCTCTGGTTTCCATCCCAAACACTCTAATAAGGAAAAATAAAGTTGATTGTCAAATACTTTCCTTTCCAGATAAAATGTTATATATTCATTGTGTATGGCGTGATACTCTGAATTACACACATGTTGTGGAATGGGTCACATCTAGCTATGTAACAAATGAGTATTTCACATACTTATCATTTTTGTAGTGAGAACACCTGTTCAACTTTACACCTACTCAACTGACACCTACCCAACTTCACATTTTTCAAGTGTAGAGCATTAATTATAGCTGCCATGCTATAAAATAGCTCTCTTGTGATTTTTCCTCCTGTGAATGTATATCCTTTGACCAGTGTATCTCCTTCCCTCTCAGTGGGTCAGTGAGAGAGTAAATGGACTTAATTCAGCAGTGAAATCAGTCACATATGTTAGCAAACAAAATATTTGGTATACTGAGTTTTAGTCTTCTACCAGATTTCTCCTCTCTCCATCTTTTTTTCTGTTTTTCTCTTTTTCTCTCTCTGTCTCTCTCTGTCCTTCTCTTTTCTTTCACACACACAGACACCACTCATGGAGACTGTCATGGGCCCCTGAGTTGGCATCTAACCTTCATCAGCCATCCTCTTCAAGCTGTGAACAAGTTGGTCACCTCTTCTTTACCAAGAGCCTCCCTTCTCCCATCTTTCAGAATTCCACACTGCTCATTTAACAAGAGCCATCTCTAGAGTTTCTTTTCTGTGTCTTCTCGGATTGGTTTAGCAGAAGCCCTGTTGGCATCTTCCGGAACTCTCAAGCTTGTGTCACCTGCCACTCGTGTGACAGGCAGTGCTGGCTGCCACCTTCAGCAACTACTCTAAATGCCCATGGTCATCAAGGGGACTCTGTGCCTTGTCCATCAGTGGCTGCTGCAGTGGCCAGCCCAGTGCTCTGTGAGAGGAGGCTCCTGGTTCCTACTTATTGGGAGGGGCTTCAGTTTGGGTAGGATGTGAGGATATTCCCCAAGGGGTCATGTGTTTGAGGTGGGGTCCTCAGTATGATCATGCAACCTTAAAAAGGTGGAACCTTGTGGAAGGTAATGATGCCTTCAGAAGAGGCTGAATTTATTCTCACAGGGCACCATGGTTCTCAAGACAGGAAGCTGTTATGAAAGAAACAGCCTGGCTCCTCCCTGATCTCAGTGTTGTTCTGTCTCACCACTTCATCTCTCCCTGTCCTGTGCACCCCCACCAAGATGCCATCCACCCTGTGATGCAAAATAAGGGACTCTCACCTGAGCAGGGGTCAGGGTCATGCTCTTGAATCTCCAGGACTGTGAACTAACTAAAATCATTTTCCTCATAAGTTACCTAGACTTAGGTATTGCATTACAGTTACAGGTGATAGACCGTTACAACAGGTACACTTACACCAACAGTATCACTGATCTGCCTGGTCAGTGCAAGGAAGCAAAGAAGGAAAGGAACCAAGATGATGAGATAAACCTCAGAAACAGAGAGAGAAGAGCAAAACTCAAAGACTTCCCGTGAAGTCCTGTTTGGCCTTCTTAATCTATACCTTTATGTGTCCTGGTGAGGCCACAGGGAGAAAAGGAGTCCAAAGGGGTGTTTGGAAAATGTGGTTCTCATTTGAAGGAGATCTCTTGCTTCATCTTTGGCATATTATAAATGAGAAGAAATGGGCAAAAGGGAACAAGCTTGTCTTCATCTCTTTTACCAATACTCACTCTTATCACCCCTGTTGCACATGTACCTCTGTACCAGGTGTCACTGCAGTGGGATGTGGGGCCCAGGGAATGGAGATGTAGTCTGCTTGGTGCAGCACAAATCTCCCACTGAAGAGGACAGTGTCTGAAACAAGTCA
>PVJX010009463.1:0-60881 GCA_004027295.1 Dolichotis patagonum
AAGTCGGGGGAGTTTCCTTCTACTATCTCTGAAGGCAGATATTTTTATCACCGTATTGCTTTGTCCTGATTAACGGTGTTGCTCTATTCAATACTCTGTGTTGATGTGTTCTATAATGTTGTGTATTTCTTTGATTTTGCTGTACCTAGTAGAAGAACAACTATTGTGAAGACAACGAGATATACAATGTTGCCTGTTAATGTTGTCCTGGTGACCTGCTTTGATGTTCTGTGCCAATTTCACTTTACTGTCTCAATTGGCTTTATTCCATCCTGTTTTTTTGTAACTGTTTGCAGCCTCACTGTGTGTTCATTTTGTACGCCTTAATTTTGTAACATGAACAGCTATTTCTGGGAGGACAGTATGTGGTTTGTCAACTAATGATTTATGGGGTTTTTTTTTTTTGTTGTTTCTACCCTTTTTTTCTGTATTGCTTTTTTTTTTCTCTTTAAATAAAATTTAAAAAAAAAGAAAAAAAAATTTATCAACACCAAAAATGACCAAACCTTCTGGGGACACTTAGCTGTAAGTCTGTAAATTTTATGGTGGAATAGAAACCATTTCCAGGATTAAAATTGAATTGTTTGACTTTTTCATGTAATATTTCAGTAAACTACAAAGCATATACTATTACATGAAAAATTTATCACTGCTTTATTCTCCAAAATGTTTTCCTCAATATTTGTAATAAACTGAAACACAAAACATTAAAAATTTAAAATTTCACTCCTTTTTCTTCATTTGTTGTATTGAAGTCATTTCATTCCTTACTGAACTTGCATCTTTGCTTAATTAATAAAATCAACCTTAAAACATTGGAATACCAATAGATTTTATATTTTGATAAATTTGACACAATCCCAAAGATTTATTAGGAAAACATTTTTCTCCTTTATGCAAAAACTAAAACATTCAAATTACTAAACATGCTTGAATACAGTTAACTAACAAATAGTGTGCATTTGACACTGCTGCATATAGTGTTTATTTATTTATATTTGATACATTTAACATCATTACTCCAATTCTCCATAATAGTTTACTACTAATGTGCAAACTTGCCTTAAAAGAAAAGACTTTTACTTCGTAGAGCTTTTCCATTTCTGTGTTTCTTTCAAAGTATCTAATTCTGGGCTACTCCAAAATGTTAGAGCATCCTGTCATTCAAAGTGACAGTCTAGGGGAAAAAAGATGAAAACTCCAGTGCAAGCATATTCAGAAATAGTTACACTTCTTCTTCAAATATGTACTCAGTCCATACTTACTCCTTTCCTTTATTAAGGTGAAATACAATTCTCAGTTATTAAAAAAGGGGAAAAGATGAATGAAAAAGAATTGGCAAAATAAACAAAGATCCTCAGAGTAATTAGGAGGCAATTTATACTTCAAAAATACTTTATAAAACCATATTCTCCAATGATAGTATTATCTTGATTTTTTTTTAAAATATCAAGGAATATGAAGGAATTACATTGAAATTGTTAATATTCTGAGGTTAAAAAAATGATTACTGAAAAAATACAGAAATGGATGTGAAAATAATTGTATCCTAGAAACTGGGACAAAACTATACAATGTAAAAGCAACAGTAAATTTAGTAAGGCTTATCTCACAAGACCCAAACTCTGGTCCTTTAGTTGTTGTGTAAAAATAATAACCTTTTATCTTGTAATACATGTTTGAACAGTTTTCAGGTTTATTATAAATTTGTTCCTTGAAATTGCATGTTTTTAACTCACTTAATCTCATTTTCGCCTCAACATTTCAATAGTTCTTTTCACAAATCTTTCATTGTGTAATATTTTCTACAATAAAACTCAAACTTCACCAGTGAGAGAGAAAAATACAAAAAAGGTATGAATTCTTTTTTAGGGTTATCCCTTTTATTATTATAACTCAAACACTATAGTAGGTTTGAAACAGGGAAAAATGTATCCTTGTAACTTCAAAGGCAAGCTAAAATAGCCCATGTCATTCTTGAAACTTTAACAAGTATTTAAAAAGTTCCTAACTGTAGTGTGAGAAATTTATGGACAAAGTTATTTTATACAAATATGCAAAACCTATTATTAGATGGGTCTTAAGAATTTGTGTCTACTGCAGCATTCACGTGCCAAAGTCCTAACTCACAGCACTGTACAGTGTGTGTAGCTGGACAAAAGCACTCAAGTTAAAATAAGACCATTAGCAGAGGTCACACCCACGGAGATACCCACAGTGGGAAGACCACGGGAAAACACAAGGGGAAGCCATGCACAAACTGAGGAGAGAGGCTTTGGAAAATCCAGCTTTGCCATACCTTGAACTGGAAGTTCTAGCTCCAGATTGCCAGAAAATAAATATCTATTTTCAGCTGCTAAGTCTATAGTCCTTTGTCATAGTGACCCTACAATGACCATGTTTACAAAGAGGAATAAAAAATAAGACTTTGCTAATAATTAAATAAAAAGATCGTGGAGTCCAGTTCTAACTCCTGCCTTGATAATGAAATTTATATTCTTCTTAATACTATGGAAAGAGAAAATAATGAAAGCAGCAAAATGTACACACACACACACACACACACGAGTCAATTCACCTAGAGAGAAAAACAGTAGTCAGATAAACGTGCTGAGTTTCACATGTATGTTTCTCATTTCAAATTTAGAAACATTCCTGGAGCGATCCTTGGAGCGGTTTTGCTATACCCAGTATAGACAAATAAGTGTCTGTTCTACTATTCAAAACAATGCTATATGAACTCTACAAGCGCAGGTAAAATAATGGTTGTTAGTCATTCTGGGAAAATATTCGAAACAAGATCTATATTACTTAAATAATACTTAACCTAACATTGCTATAATCTGATACCCTAGATTTTATGCAAAAAGTAAAAAGGTACTTGACATAAAGATAAATCAGAATATAAGGAATCTGCAAAGAATTCCCATAATTGATAGTCAATATCCTCAAGGGAAGGGTTGTTCAACCAAAATATATTTTATTGTCACTCCTTTCAGATAAATATGTCAAAATCATATATTGTTAAGGGACTGGTTCTCCCTGGATTTGTCTAAGAAACAAGAATAAAACCCACTGAGAAATGAATATTATAATAATCTTCTAAAAGTAATCTTTTAAAACTTATAGAACAGGACATAGTCTCTGTAAATGTATTAAACAAAATTACTAAAATTTTTCTACAGATGTTATTTATCAGAAAAATACCTAATTTTCATTTATGTCAGCTGTTAAAATCACCTCACATTTCTTCACCTATCAGTCCAATCAGTATTGTTTCACTTTAGGTATTCTGTTTTTTAGGTTTTGGCTTGGCTTGTTTTTGTTGCTGATAAGTTCAACACACAACTATAGAAACCAAGGAAACAGTGCAAGTTTTATTTTTTTTAATCTGCAAAGAATTTAGAGCCTAATCTAAATAGTTATCTTACATATTTATTTCATACGTAATCTAGTCAAATTCACAAGATAATATTCAAATACTGCTCATTAAGACTACATGGCTCAGGCATGTTCTAAGCTCTGAAGATGTAATAATTAACTGAATGCAAAAATCTCGGCCTGTTTCCAGAAGTTTTGCTATTTTATTTTCAATAGACAGAAAGGTAGCAGCTGTACCACACAATTTATAGTGGTAACATGCATTTTTGTAAATTTTTTCATTTTCAGAAAGATGCTAAGAAAATTTTCTCTAGTATCATTGCACTCTATTTTGTATCATGTTAAATATAACAAGTTAATAATTAATTATTAAATACACTCAGAACAATGACTGTATTTCTTTATTTTCAAGACAATACTACAAAGCTTATGTGTATTTTTCTTAACGTAGCTCATTTAATTCAAACATAATACAGTACTACCACATGGAAAATCCATCTCCCTCTCTCCTCCTAACCCTCCTCTGTCCTCTTCTTTTCCTCGGGCCTCTTTTTGGACTACCTTTTGGATTTCATAGTGCAAGTATTAAAGGAATCAAGAGTTGTTGCAGAAATTATAGTTGATTGATTAGTTCTTGGTTCAGCAGCACTAATGGTTTTAAGAACCAGTTTAAGACTGGTTTCACTTTGTAAATGTATAAGGTGCCATACAATCAACATAATGTTCATCCTCAATCTTAAGAAGTAAAATTGTTCAATTATCTTCTTTAAAACACCATCCACTCTTAGAATTTTACACAGGAATCACAAATTAAAGAAGAATGTATAAAATGCAGTTTTGATAGATGACTTAAATAACATAAGAAACTAAAGTATATTGCAACTTAATGGTTTTAGATTGCTCACCCCTTGATATCATCAGAACAGATTCAAATTGTGTCAAAAAATACAAACAGACTGACTTCTCTCTGGCTTCTTCCAACCCACTTATTATGGAAGTAACTGAAGGAAGTAAAATTGCCTAGGTTAATGGGAACAACTTAGTCAGAGTATAAATACCAGGACAAGCTGCTGGTATTTCACCATGTAGTACTAAAATTTTCAGTTCATAAACAAATGTTATATGTCTTCAGGAGCTGATCTTAAGTTATACATGCTGTTAGTTCCCTTAGTAAAATAAAAGCCCACGGAAACATATAATTCAAATTAGACAAGGTACACAGGAACATTCTGCGCATTCAACCAAATGTGACAACTATAACAGCTCAGTATTTCCAAAGGAGCACCTAAAAAGGAGGACAGAAGGGAACACAAACATCAGCAAACTTGTGTTAACTTCTCTCCCCTAAAGGATTAATTACTTGAATGGAGACAAACTTTGCATAGCTTACAATCAAATTTCTAAATTTTGATGAATTCTTTTGTAATATTATAACACTCCTTTTCCTCAAATTCCATTAGCTTCCTGGATGGTAGAGAAGTGTCTACAATTTATGACATTTCAATATCCATAAATTATGTACAATTAAATCAGACAGGAGCATCATTGAAATCCACTTTGAGATAATTACTGCACCCACCCATTTTTCCTGAGATAGTCACTGAAATACTATGTCTTAAGGGCCTGGAGAAATTACCAATTTTTTGTAAAACCCTTTAAGATTTGACAAGTTATTATTCATATCCTTTGATGTGAGAAATAATTTGTCTACTGCAGACTATGCCTCACACCTCCAGTCCTGTGGTATGTGTGTGCCTCCAGTTAAAACCTGTGCCTTCAAGTTGAATAGTACTTTCTCCCATTGGGCAGGAGTCCACGTACTTCCCAACATTTATCTACATATATTTTCATAAATAACTAGTCTGTAACTCAATTTTTTCCTTAACTGCTGATTTTTATCTGGAATGAGCATTAATCAGTGACCTCCTTCACAATGAATAGTAAGTATCTATAACTACACTCTTGACCTACCTATATGTTGTTCCCCAAACTATGTGTGGTAAATTTGAGAGGTGAAACTTATAGGAATATGTTTTTTTTTTTTTTGTACCAGGGATCGAACTCACAACCTTGCACTTGCTAGGCAGGCACCTAAGCCACTGAACTAAATCCTCAGCTATTATTTTCATTAAATATTGGTTAAAAATTATATTAGCTCAAATTTTTTTACCATTTTAATAAGGGCATTTTTCAAATTTTATGTGTAGGGGAGTATGAATTTTTAATAATCAAATTTGATTTCTGGCACATTGCAAATATGTGATCTTCAATGCTCTATTTGGGACAATGTAAAATAAAACATGGAATATACTATTATCAAAAAATATCTTTAATAACAGTGATCCAACATGACATCACAGTGATGGCAGCTTGGCCATGTCCTAATATGTATTATGGGTACAAATCTTAGTAAACAAAAGCCAAGATCCACATCCTTATTAAATAATGGATGATGGAGAAAGAATTTGAAAGATGTGGTGCTTTTGAGAAAGCGCCTAAACATGCATATGAAAAATAAGAACTTCATAAAATTGTTACGGAGGCTGCCCAGGGTCAGTGGTTTAAATGTGTATGCTCTAGCTTTCCCCTCTCTTCAACTCTTTTTAACATGTTGAAAAAAGAACAAAGTGTCAGTAAAATATAGACATTTCTCTCTCTGCTCATCCTGCTAATTCACGTCACAGATGGATCCTTGTTTTTAAAGTAACAGTTACTCTGTTTTCTAATTCCATCACCTTTTACCTAGACCTCAAGGGGAAAAGGAACCAAAAAAAATCCATAGAGTCTAAAACACAGTATTAACATTTATGATAATTCTTACTGTACCTCTCCCCTAGACCTAGCCAACTAATAGCTTCCCCATAGCACTGATTCAAAAATTCTGTAATACTAATCACACTACCTGTCTGGATATCCTTTAAAAAAGTCAGTAAAGTTTAACCTGCAAGATTACATTTACTTGGATATATTCTGTTTATGCAGCTCATATGTGTATGTATACATATATTTTAGTGTCTCAATAATCTTCCAATTTTTTCCAGAATTTAAAGGTCATAAAGACAGGGACTAAAATAGTAGCTAGTACATAAAACACTGAATAAACACTTTTTCAATGAATTTCTCTCACTTTATAACTCTGTTCAATCTTTATTAAAGAGATAAAAATCTTATTTTATACTTTTAAAACAGACACCAAGCCTATGAAAATATAAGTTCACTTAAAATTTAATAAACTAAAACAGTGCCATATGTTCTTACTTTTACACGCGCATTCATGTTGAGACCTTGTGCATAACACCTTTTAATTAGATAAGGATTTGCACCCTGTCAACATAAGCGCTATGTTTCCAGTGGTTCTTTTTCAGAAAGACCAGAGTGTTATTATGCTTCCAACAGTAAGGAGACAGAGAGATAGAGAAACACAGTAGGAATTCGTAACTTCTTTAATGATACCATCAATCTTGATTAATGTCAAGAACGCTGATCTAGCATGAAATATCTTGTTTTTGTTCAATGTATCTTTGTGTATCTATTCACTGAGTAGATTTCATCTCCTAGATTACACTTTATGACTTTGTAGACAAATTAGATTCTCAAGTATTGTGCCCAAGTGCATGAATTAGAATCTCCTTCACTCTTCCTAAACGTGCCTGTTTTTATTATTTTCCTCTTTTAGTAACAATCAGATTTTGCTTTGTTTGTTTTGGTGTTCATACTTTAACACTGCCATTTATCAATCTGAATTTTTTCACAGCATATAGAAATTGACCAGTGTTTGGCAGCATAAAAACAAAAATGAAGCTATGAAATAGGAATTGATACAAAAAAAAAATCGCTTAGTGTATGTATCTTGCTCCATTAGGCTTCCTATTTTTCCAGTTAAACACACACTTTATATTTCTAAAATTGTGTAAAGATCAAGGTGTATTTCTTAAGAGATGAAAAAGGGTCACCACCTAAGTAATAGCAGCAATGACTGTATTCAGAATACAATACCTAAAATTCATTGACTTTTCTGTGTCAGGCAATTAGGTTTTTAATGTGCTGTTTCACTTAATTGCACAATAATTTTTTTGAAAGAAGTATTATTATTTTACCAAAATGTAGAAATGTAAGATGTTTATACCACTTCAAAGTGGATATATCAAGCCTCTGTGATCTCAATGTCCAAATTTTTATAAACATTTATTGTTGATAAAAAAATCAAATAATGATTAGGCAAGAAAAACAGAAACACTGTGGACCTCAAGTAATTTTACCTATTATATTCTCAGGGATCATTCCTGTTCCATGTATAATAATTTCATAATTCCATCTCCAGGAATATTTACCTAAGAAGTCAGTTGTACTTCTCAGATTTTAATGATTTTGGTACATTTTAACTATTATATCAACATATAACAAAGAAACTCCTGTTTTCAGTTTGCTGGTATGTTTCTCAGTACCAACCAATTACATAAAATTACTATGCTGAACACATAATATGCATTGTCTCCAACATTCCCTAAACCAGCAAGCTTGGCTTTATTATCCCTATTGTGTAGAAAAGAAAGCAAAATGGACCCAGCGACACTAACCATTTTTTTTTTATCATTCAGCTGATAAGTAAAAAGGGAGATTTTAATTTTCTGGTTACAATCTCTGTACTTCGTCTCATCATACTACGTCCATGCTGATGAATGACAATTATCACTCTAAACAGGCAATATGTATCTCAGTAAACATATTATTCAATGTATAAATATATATGTACACATAAACTTACATACATCTTCATAAACATAAACCATCAATATGACAAAACTAAAAAATACTCAGGTTTTCTGTTTCTAATCTTGAGGATTTTCATCTTTTAAAATAATGTTTTTCTTGCTTTCTAAAATAATGAAATACACATTCTGAGATATGTATACACTTCTTTCTTTTTCAATAAGGGAGTTTTTTCAGGGTGGTGAGGAAATACAAAATCTATAGATGCCCAAGTGCAGTATACACAATGGCATAATATTTTTCACATAATTCATGCCTGTCCTATCTACATTAAATCAACTCCAGATTATTGTCATACTTTGTAATACAATCCTAACAGGACAAAAATGCAATGGAAATAAATGTTACTGTTCAGCATGCAATGACAAGAAAATGACCAGGAATGTTTCATATAGATACTATTTTCTCCCAACAATTTCAATGTCAAAACCCATGGATACAAAACTCACAAATGACGAGGGTTTGCCATATTTAATACTGTATATATGCAGAATCATTTGTAGTATGTGTTTAGTATTACATAGCTTCATATGTATGTATGAAATGTCCCAAACAGATCAAGTTTTGTGGAATGAGCAGAATAGACTAAGAGCTAGGAAATTTCATTCTATAAATAGATCTGACTCTAACTGTGTGTGTGATTAGGTATCAGTTTCTTTGTATGATACACTGAAAACTAAAATTCTGACTTGTGATTCCTCTCTGGTTGTAAGCTTTTATTAAGGCTCTAATTTTGGTTACAAAATATGAGTGGTATTAAAATGCATGCCTTTCATTCTTAATATTCACATGGCTGAGGATAACTAAATCTTCTAGCTTCAGCTATCCTTAGCTTCTTTTCTTTTCTCTTTCCTTTTTTCCCATGAGTACTGGGATTGAACTCAAGGCACCCTCACTTTTTTTTTTTTTTTTGGTTTTCTGAGACCGTGTTTCACTTTGTAGCAATGAAGCTCAGGCTGGATTCAGACCTTCAATCCTCCTGCCTCAGCTTCCTAGAATAGTAGCATACAACAGCATCTCTAGCAATTACCTAGCTATCTGCTAAAGATTAATTCTAAGAAGCATATAAACATTTGCATTTATGTAAAATTTTTCCTGTTAGATTTTTGTCAAGAGTAAACCAAATTAAAATCTAAGAAAAGATATTTTAATCTATTAATGTTCAGCACTGCTCTTAATCATTCAACATCTCAATAAAACCAATTATGCTATCCTACACAGGCAGAAACACAATTCTGTTTAGAGATCACTATGTACTTTTCTGTTATGAGGATTAACCTCAGTTCAATTTGGCTTGTGCCCAGTATATTATATACGTATGTTAAAATGTAATTTTCTAGTAATCTATTATATCATGGGTATTCAAATTTTGTATTTTGCTTTATGGAAGTTGGAAACATTATAATCCATTTAAACTGAACAAAGCAATTAAAATTAAATATTACAAAAAAATAGTATGCACTCTGTATTTAATTACAGGTTGTAAACAATATAATTAATATAAATGGAGAATAATAATCAGCCCTCATTAAAGCATGCAACAAGAAGTAACATGTTAAATATAGTAGTCTCTATCATCTTCTGCGCAGGGATAGACTTTAACGCTGCTTGAAATAAGACTCATTAACTGAGAAAGCCACACATTACAGAGACTTGATGAAAAATAGTTATTATAATATGGCCATATTAATGAAATATATATATATGTATATATATATGTATATATATATATATCCTATAAACCAGTTACTTTTCATATATATCCAGAAACAAAAGTTAATTTGCAATCAGCCAATATCCTCCAAATTTACCAAAGAGTTCAACTTGATTATAAGCCAAAAATTATTTTTTACTGGCCCAACTGTAAGTTATATTATTGTAATTCCATGTTCAATTATGCTTTTACTCAAGAGATAAATATTCCACAGAATTTATCCTTAGGTAATTTGGCTGGTTTCTTCCTTAATATATCATAATCAGAGGACTTAAATTTTAAGAGATGGGATCCCTCCAAAATAACATTTTTCAAATGTCAAAGTTTATTTCTGGTTTATTTAAAAGAACAAAATGAAAAGACAGAGAAAATATAAGAAAGCCCATGTGTGATCTGACATCACCAGAGGTAAATTAAGAGTGTGATGAGAACACTCAGAGACATGAAAGATAAAAATTTAAAATGGAAACTCAAACATGAGTGACTAAAAATTTACAAATTCAATATTATAAATCTCTTTAGCTACTGAAATATCAAAAATTGAATATATTAAACCCAGAGAGAATATGGTAAAATGCTAACCCATAATTTTGTCTAATCTTCTTGTCACACAATGTGCCAATATATATCCCTAAAATCAAAATTATGAATAACTCTTCATTTCAAAAGTCCATTATCTGCACTTCCCGAAGAAATTAGAGTGCAATTTTTATGCAAAAAAGTTCAAATTGAGATGTTATAGAAAGACAGACACCTATCAAAGGTCCTGTATGAAGTGAATTTTTAAATAAATTATTGTATTCAGTTTTGACAGATTATAGCATTACAAGAAAGAATCTACTTCACAAAATCAGATAACTTACTTTGCAGTCCAACAAGTCTTCTGATTGGGTTCAAAATATTCAGCAATATGTTAATGAATTAGTCAGCGTGTATTCTATACACTGTATTTCAGACATTACGCCAAGATGTGACAGTGCTACCATTTTTATTATGCTATAGAAATTAAAAATTTAAACTCTTCACAAGTAACTACTTTGAAGATAACAATACACAGTATAATAACTATTTTTATTCTTATTATTTATGAAATTTTGGAAGTTTTTTTCATAAAATAAAAAAGAAAACAGTTTGAGATTCCTGCCCCAAAATAATCTTAAGAGGACCCCCTCTTGGGTGTGTTGAACATCTTTATGGTGTAAGAAGGTAAAAAACTGTCCTTCCATCTCATGCTTTGATGAGTCCATGCTAAGTACTTTTATATCTACTGCCAGAAGCAATAGAATTTATCAAGGGATTAGAGGGAAAATTTTTTAAAAATGAAGTCTAGAGTATCTCCAAGTTATGTTCCATCAGATCTAAATTAATTTTCTCTACAATGACTAACAATGGGAAAAGCAAAATTAGGGAGTCTAATGGGGAAAAATCAGGAGTTTGTTTTGGCAGATATTTCAGAAGTCTAACAGTTATCCTTGAGAAGACCTGAAGTAATGTTAGCATGCCTGCCTGGAGTAAAGGAGAGATTCATATGATGAAGAGAAAGAAACCTAATAATTCTGTGCATTAGTAGAGCTTAAAGCTATGACCCTAAGTAAAATAATAAAAGGTATACGTAGAAGCAAAGTGAAAAAATATGTCTGACAAATGAACCTCAAAACATGCCAAATACTTGAGTAACACAGGCATGAGAAGTACCTCATTCAGAACATGGACGGAGAGAGAAACACAGATAAATATTCTTTTCTAGCAATCAAAGGAAGAATACACAGAGTAAGGAGTAATAATTAGTAATTACCAAATGCCTTATTTCAAAATTAACCATTGAATATAATCTATAGAATACCTTATGATTTAGTCACATATTGTGCTCACTGTACCAAAAGAGAAAAGTTAATTAAGACTATATAACTCATTCTGATCACAGAGCTAATGTCAGAAGTTGGGTTCAAAAAGACCTGCAGCTAATGCAGAATCTGAGTGAGTTTTCTGAAGACAAAAAAGCATAACAGTTGTTTGTGCAGGACAAAAGCTAATATCATCCTTATTTTCAAACCAAAAACTGAAAATTTTATTTAGAATTATCTTCAAAGTTAAATCTCTTTTAACAACAAAAATCCCATCATAACTTTTATCATTATTTTTAGTTACTAAGAACTTCACATGACCCTATCATGAAATAATTCAAGTTTTATTTATTCATGGTTTTAGAATAGCATTTCTGAAGATTTACAATGTCCTGGAACACATTTATTTTCTAGTATTCTCCATGATTTCCATATTTATATGGAGATCCAGGAGTTCAGTTAAGAAAGGAGAAAGGTGGATGCAGGTCAGAAGAAGAAGCAGGCAACAGTGCTCTATCCCAACGGTGCCAGTAAGCATTACTCTCCCTAAGCACACTGTGTTACAAAGGAGGGCAAGGGGGGGCCACCAACCTTTACAGCTTCAAGGCTGGAGGAGAACAGGTGACAAATGCAGGCTTTACAGGAAGTGGGAAGAGTCACTGCTAGCCATAAACATTTACTACTGGTTAAAATTATTCATTAAAGAGCACATGTTCCTTATTTCTGTTGCATCACAAGTACTGAGACAGAGACACCCACCAATACAACCATACTACATATACCAAACTGACTGAAAACCTGCGGCTATTGAACGAACAGTAAGGCTACACTCACGGAGAGTGACAAACCACTATCCTTTTATTTCCATCACACTCTACTGGTTAAAGAAAGAATAAATTTTAAATTTCCATCTCTATTCAAATATCACTAAATTGCTGGGAATTAAAAATATTAAGCATTGCAAGAAAGAGTAAGTAGGAAACTGATGGAGGATTTCATTACTTTATTATTTCTTGAGCTGTAAGTAATAGATTTCCTCACAGTATGACCCTCCACTGTAATGTTATGAAAAAAGGCAGGAACTTGTGGAATTTCCATATAGATTTACACTTTCTATCCATAAATGAACTGTGTAGTTTCTTTTATGAATTTTCACTATAATAATTCCCTTATAAAATTATACAGTAAAATATAACTTTAATTGTACTAGTCCCTAAAATTTCAGGTAAAATCTACTTTTCTTCCCAAACTGAACTTTCAGGAGTAGATAGGACCCCTTTCTATGCTGTGGTGACAATGAGCTTTGTCAACCATTCATGGAGTAAGGCCAAATATCAGGAATGGCTATGTGAAGGCAGGGCCAAGTTAAGTGGTAAGATTTTCAAAGGAAATCCTTGAGTTCTTCATTAATCTTGTTTTTCATTTTATTTTGTGCTAAGAAACTTTTTCAAATGACTGAGAAACACTGATTATACTACATTTCCCCTATAGTTGCAGTTTACAGACTCACTTATTTTTAGGCCTAAAATGCTTTACTCATTACTCTTTCCCCTATGCTGTCAAACCAGCTATATGTAATCATTCAGATGTCCTCAGATTTTTAAGGTTTCAGTCCATGTATTCTTGTACTGGTATAACTTTACTGGAGAGGTTAGCTAGATTTTTTTACCTTCTTTAATGTCTCTGTGTATATACTACAAATGTTAATTCCTTTGCATACAGTGAGGATCAATGAACCTTTCTTTCATCTGTGTAAACTGAGCACCCTATGAAATTAAGAACAAGCAATTAAACCTTGTAAAAACCTTGCGATTTAGCCTAAAAATCAGCTCAACAAATTCTTTCAATTTTATGACTTTATACTAATTCTTCATCCCATGATGTCTTCCCTCCAAACTTTTAAATCATTAAAATCTAAACATTGAGGAAATTATCCTTTTCTTAACCCAGTATTAGAGAATCATCATTAAAATTCCATAAATATAATGAAAATGAAAGCAAATTCCAGGGGAATTATTACTTCTACATCCAATGTGCTCTTAAATTTTTTTTCTTGTCCATTTTCTTCCACAAAACAGATCACCTTCTCTTTTCGAACTTTCACTTAGCATAAATTTAGATCTATGTAAGCAAGAAAAAAGTATCACTATTTCTAATATTTTATAATGCTCACTTGGCTCTCTGGTATGGATAAACTCTTTTTCATTATCACAGAAATTCAGAAAGTATCTTCAAAACTTTCATTAGCTCATGTAAATATTTGCTAATGAAGTCTAACAAAAGCAACATGCCATATACGAAAGATCATCTTGTTAGTCATTAGTCAGCAATCTCTCTCTCTCTCTCTCTCTCTCTCTCTCTCTCTCTCACACACACACACACACACACACACACACACAACTTACTATAGGGCTACTTCGAGAAAACAAAAGATGCAAATAAGCAAATAAAGGAAAATATACTTTTTTATACAAAAAATTCTGATTTTACCATACAAAAAATCCTAACAAAAAGTTTGCTGTCATAGCTATTGAGTTTTGCTATACTTCTGAAGCAGTGACTATAGTAGAACATTAATCAGTACAATCGCAAAAATCTTTTAAACAACCAAATCCCTGAGAGGCAGTAAGAACTGTCAATAAAATGGGAACCGTTACGTGATGTTTTTAATTTACATGCTTTTAAAAGTAGTAAGATAATGTGAATTGATTTCCCTTTTGATGAATTTCACTGTTTGTACTGGAGATTTAAATGCATACAGCTTCATCAGTTAAAAAGACAGAAATCTCCTTGAAAATGAATTTTGACATTGTCACTTGAGATTTTTCATCCTGTTTGTAGTTTCACTTTTTATACAGTTGAGGTCATTTTCTTCCTTACTATGACTACATCTAAAATTGAAATTCAAATATTAGATATAACTTGATTTGTAAATATTCTTTTTCACAACTTATCAAAAATCATTTAAGGTATAAAATAAGTCCCATCTGTAACTTTAATCACATTGATTTATACAAAGAAGAAAATGCAACTGAAATCTTTGGAAGTCTACCAAGGATAAGGTATAATTTAAAATCCTACTGGTAGTATTTAAGCTTTTCCTAACATTTATTAAGGAACTGAACTATTTGGAAACCATGCATTATATCTACTGCATATACTTCTTTGCTGATACCTCATTTACTTTTCAAAATTTGGTTCATAAATAATCTAGATTTCAATAATGCTACCCTATGCTTGTATCGATGAAATGGTTATTATTTGTACGTCTAGTTTTACAGACTGTTGTTTGGTTTTGGTTCAATGATCAATTCATAGTCTCCTGTCTTACCTATTTCATCTCAATCCTTTTACAGACAACTATCAAGTCTGCAAAATGTTAAGGATACATGAGAGTTAGCATAGATCTTCACTAAACACATCATCTCTGTTGAAATGATGGAAAATACACAGCAATAATTTTAAAATGATGAAGAGGTTATTTACTCTGAATTTTACTACTTTTTCTCAAGTAAAGAATTAAAACTTGAAAATGAATAAAAAGTTACTTGCACATTTGTCAAACATAAGGATAATCTAGCTGCATAAGTTTTGACAAGTGCATAATCTTCTTCAACGTGCTGTATTGATTTTGTTGTCAGAATAATATTCTGCTGCACATTGTCTAAGCCATAAGTCTTTATGTGTGTGCACCATGTAGATCACAGTCTAACCAATTCCTGCCCTAACATTGTTACAAAGAACAGTTTGACATAATTTATAGTTTATAACAATATTTTCCAATGCAAGTTATTTCAAATACTATTTATAAATGCTGTTATACAACTTTTGTAAACAAAAACATAGCAATTAAATAAACTATAATAGTATTGTATATTCCTGAGATGGAAAATCTTATGCCCCAGATCTTTAAATATATACTATGTATATTATAAAGATTACCTAAAGAAATTTCTCATATTTCATATATAGGTACAGCTTTGGATCCAAATGTGCATCATCTGAAGATCTGCCAACAAACTGTGCCAAACTGCTCTTCCTATAAATTAATGATCCTGTGTCCTAAACGGTTATGTGGTTACACAATTTTTCATCAATATTTCACTTTCGAGATACAAATTTCACTGAGCATAAATAATAGCATGTTTTTCAAAGAATTATTATTCTTTTTCTAACAGACTTTTAGAACAAAGTAATATCTCTAAAATAACACAGCAAAATAGTACAGAGCTTCTATGTAAACCCCCTACTGTACCCCATTCCCTATATTTTCAACATTTTGTAATAATATGGTATATTTGTTACAATTAATGAAGGAAAAACAACTTGTTATTACCGTGTAAAGATCATACCTGATTCAGATATCCTTATGTTTTCCTGATGGCCTTTTTATATTCATAATGTCAACAATATGCAGTTATGTCTACTCAGATTCCTCCTGGCTGACACAGTTTCTAAAACTTCCTTGTTTTTGATGATCTTGTCAGTTTTGAAGTGCACTGGTTAAATAGACTGTATAATGCCCTTATTTGAAATTTAACCCATTTATTTTTATGATTAGACTGGGGCCATGGGTTTTAGGAGGAAAACCTGACATACAAAATACCATTATTATAATATTCTATCAAGTGTGCAGTGTTTGTCAGTTTTCTCCTCTGAGACAGTACTCAGGTTCCTGGGCACTCACCATCCTATCCTGTATTCTCTGAAACGAAATCTCTATGCACAACCAACAGTTTATGGGTGGAAAATTGTATTTCTCTTTCTTTGGTGTATATATGTATACATACTTTATTGGGAGAAAATGATGATTTTAATAAATAAAGATATTTCAAATAAAAGAAAACATGAATTTACTTTCAATTTAGCCATGCAGCTCAATTTGTTTATGGCGTTTATTATATTTTAATGTAAGTTTTACATATCTAATGCAGTTGAGTAAATGAAATGAATGTAACATTTTTCTTCCTCCAGAGGTACTTTTACAAAAGTTACCATTCTACCAAGTCCCTGAAAAATGGAATTTCTTTTGCAACAAACATGTTAGGATTCAAAACAAGCACATTCAAGTTACAGATAACTTGCTTTCTTCATAAAACATATCTGATATGCCTCGAGATTATTTGGGCATCTCCAAACATTCTTTTGGACCACTAAATTAGAGTTTGTGTACTTGTTTGTTTTTTGGTAGCAGCAATTGAATTCACAGCCTCGCACTTGTCAGGCAGGTGATGTGCCACAGAGCTATATTTCTGGCCCACTAAATTATATCTTAATCTTTGTGTCAAATAAACAATTTTGTAATTATTTTCTGTAATGAATTTAAAATTTTTTTATTCTTTGGTCAATCTTCTTTTATTTTCTCTTCCTTTTTTCTTTTCAGCCTGTCTCTATCTCTGTCTCTCTATGTGTCTGTCTTTCTCTCTTCCCTGGACACACATTTCTGCTAGAAACAGAAATAAAACAAATCTATGGGAACACAATACAGTCTTAGTTACTTTCCTCATTGCTAGGAAAATACTGAAACCCAAAATTTAGGGAGGGAAAGTTTTATTTTCACTCACAGAAATTTTAGTCTATATCAGCCGGCCCCAAGACAGTGGGGCATGGCAAAGGAAACACTTCTGGCATGATGGAGGAAGCAGAGAACAATCAAGGGAGGGACCAGGGAGATGTGCCCTTCCATGCCACCAGCCCATGACTGGCCTCCTCCAACTGAGTTTCATCACCCCACATCACACTTAGCTATGACCTGATCACAGGAGTAACCCACTGTCACCCCCCGATTCCAGATTGTGATGACTGTCACCCCCCCACCGTTCCGGATTGTGTCTAGATGCCCCACCACCACCGAAGTTTCATGCAGTCATAGGTGAAGCTTTCTCAGAGATGGATCTAGAGCATGTGATGCTGGGGTCATTGGTGTGTGATTACTGAGTCAGTCCACTGATGGTTTGGCACTGTTCTAATTCCAGTAGCCTAGATTGAATATCAAAAGGGCAGAAAAAGCTTCTAAGGTCACTTGTTGGTCTCCTTGTTTGCCTGCTTGTGCTTCTTCTGCCGGCCATGAATTGTTTTCTCCTATGTAATTCCTTTTTGCCAAGCTACCCTGCCTGAAACTTCTACAAACTGAGCTAAACAAACCTTTCCTTTTAACTTTGAGAGTCCTGCATTTAGTCTCAGAAATGAGAATGTAATTAAGTAACTAAGATACCCCACCAAGATCCAATAACTTCCCCAAAGCCCCACCTACAAGCACAGGAGGCTTTGGGGACACCATGATATATAAGCTATGACAAGATCATCCATTTCTTTACCATAATCTACATAGTAAAGATGTCATACAAACACCTATTCACTGGACCCTCTTTAAAAAGGTATAAACTAAAACAGAGACAACAGAATCAAAACTGTTAAATGTGTTTTTATGTTAACCATAAATTCACATCTCTGTAAATGTTTCTAAAAGATATTTATTCACAGAATTTATTTTTCTCTTCATAACCTGCAAGATTTCAAGTATATATTTTTGTTATTAATTCTTGATTTTCATGAGATGGGAGATTTCCTGATAAACATTTTATAAGTAAAAATATGGAAATCATATTTAGCACTTACCAAAGTTGCAAAAACTAAGCTACATCATCAATTATAGGGTAAGAGAAATTCTTATTCTGGCATCCTGTCTTAGTAAGTTTTGTGCTATCATAGTATGCTGCAGACCGGTTAATTTAGTTGAACAGAATCTTATTACTCATATTTTAGGAGGGTAGGAAGTCCAAAATGAAGGAATCAATATTTTATCTAATAAGGACCTTCTTGCTCTGGCTATATGTGAAGGAAGTAAGAAACGGAATCTAGAATAAGTTAACAAAACACTGTGTGAAGCTGCTGTTAAGGGCCCATTGTGCCGACTTCCCTCTTAAAAGCATCTTCTCTTAATATCTTCGCACCGATAACACTGGAATTTTGGAGGGCCACCTTCAAGCCATCATATATCTAAATCTATGTATTTTAGTAAACAATGACCTAAGTGTTAAAATGAACTCAATTATCTAAGGTAAAACCATTCAAGTGTCTACAGATCAGATAAATAAGATCCATCTCCTGAAGTAAATACATGCAATACAATTATAAAGTCTTTTCCAGAAAAATATATACTAATTGGCTGTAAGATGGTTTCATCACTATCAAGGAGGTTTATTAAGATGAATTTTGACATTTTGATCTTCATATTATTTACTTAATTTTTACTATATTAAAATTAAGTATGAGTTCATCTGTACACTTTTACTACTGAGTAAATGTACCAAAGCATTTCCTTTCTTGATGTTGATGGAGACAGGCAAAAAAGTGAGTCAGAGAAAGATGGTAAAGTAGGAGAAAAAGAAAAAAGAAAACTTATACTTTAAAATTATGCTCAATAAAACAATCCTTCATTTTTTCATAATAGGCTAAAGCTTTCATATTTTTAGCAAATATATTCATTTCCTAAGGAGCTATTAAAAATATAAAGATACAAAAGGAACAATTAAAGATTAACACATGCAAGTATAACTGTTATTTGATTTTGAACCTATCTGTGGGATCCTATTTGCAAAATGTTTCAGGCAAGAAAGTTGTACTAAAAGATCTGCCCAATATAGCAAAACCACAGGTATTCCACTTAGAGAAATTAGTTTCCATTCCTGATGGCTACACAGAGAGTATTACAAAATGGGTCTGACTGACATTACATATTAATCATTAAGAGTGTATTCTGCCTTGTTCTAGAATAACAAAAACTCTCATCGTGCCTTTAAGCTCAAAATTAGCACATATAAATATATATTACTGACTGCAATTAAAATCTAATTTAAAATACACAGAATTTCAGATCTACATTCAATCATATGTGTATTTTCTCAAGATAGTACAGTTGCTAGAGACATAAATTGCTTAAAATTTGTTTAAATTATAATCTTTCCACTGAATGTTTAATAAAAATAATCACTATGCCTTTAAACAACAACTACTAGAATCAACAATAAATATTTTAAAGGGTGTAACAGAAGGGCCTTATAATGTATTATTTATAGTCATAGTCCCTTAGAAAAACAAAGTCAATATTTAAATTAAAACATATAACAAAATATTACTTCAGTTTTTAAAAGTTTTCATTACTCACCAGTTAGAAGATACTAAACAAGCCATCTTACTAACGGACTTTAATTTCCTTTTTTGTAAGAATATTTAAAATATATCTAAATTCTCCTCCTCTTTTAAACATACTTTAATAACATTTTACCTTATTCTTAAATATTAGTTACACAAACAGTTGTCAAAAAGTAAGTTACCAAGTTTTAAAAAGTAATTAAGTTAGTTCCCACTTAGGACAAAAATATAAATACAGACTTGGATAGCAGACACTTAAAAATGGCCCTTAATATTTATAAATCAACTACTGTCTGGTCAAAAAGAAAGTTACCTTGATAATTACTTATTTTTAGGGATTCCCACTTGAAGTGTACAGCAAGTACATTATAGTACTATCATGTAATACTATCTAAAAGTTTCAAAAATAATTACCTGCAATTTTAAAAACATTTTAGTAATATTTAAATAATATGATTGTCGAACAATTTAAAGGTAATCCTAGTATAAATAAAAGTACAGCATTGTTTAGCAAAACAGATTGCTAAGTTTCAAATCACATGGCGATCAGTTCTGGTTAACACTTCATGATAATTTCTTCTGATACACAGCAGCAGAGTCATGTATCTAAGAAGAACAAATTCTTTCTTCTCTTATTCAAATAGTTATACACTAAGTATTTTATTTCATAGTAAAGTCTCTTTCTGATTACACAGTGAGTATATTTTATCTAAAAGTTTGAGAGTCAACATTTTTGAGATTTTGGAAATCTTTGTAGCTTGGGATATTTGGCCTCTGTCACTTTCACAGAAGTATAAAAATGTAAACTATGTAAACTATGAGAAAAAAAACTTAGTAACAGGAACTTTTCTCAAGTACAGTATATGTGAGGATAGTGAAGGTCACAGCAGGAAGAGATAGGACAAAATATGTACACATAAATGCACTGATAGACATAAAACAATAAAATGTCTGTGAGTCCTATACACACAGAAAAACACTACTATGATTAATACTAAAGCAATACATGTTTTCACTTATAAAAGGAGTTAGACCAAAAAGGAAATATTATTTGCTTAATAGCATATAATCAGAAATGGAGAATATCCTAGATTCTACAAATTGCAGGTGAGCTGAAGCAGATACATGATTTAACTTTTACCTTACACTCATCTCTCAGACTCCTGCTTTTTTTTCCCTTGTATGTATTTTCTTTGTTACTTCCTTCGTCTGTGTGTTTGTATAGAGTCTTTCTATGTCTCCTGCCTCAGCCTCCCAGATAGAAGGAAATACATGTGTCATTGCACTCAGTACAATTACTTTTTGTATCTGGGACAGTATTGCTTCCAAGATAGACATTTTTTACCTCTATAAAATATCCTTCTAGTCAACAGTGAAATACCTTCATTATAAACATATCAGGATCAGAAATATCAAAATGTAAAATAAGGTTAATCTTTAAATAACTGAAATATGATACCAAAAAAGAATACTTGGTAAAAATACTTGGTAAAAATCAGTGATGAGTTCTCTTTCCATTTTTTTCCGAGCCAGCATCTCACTATGCAGCTCAGGCTGACCTTTCATTGTGTAGCCCAGGCTGGTCTCTTAACTTGCAACAATCCTCCTGGCTCAGCCACTCAATTGCTGCAATTTCAGGCATGCACCACCATGCCCACATTCTCTATTTCCATTTTCATTACAATATTTTCTCATTACGCCAAATAATATATACTTTAAGGATAGTGTGCTCTATGAATGTTTTACATGAAGAAGCAGACCCAAGAGACTGTTGGCAAGATATTTTTAAATGCCCAGGTCTTTCAGTGCATATGTGTGATGTATAGTACATATAAAAATCACAAGAAGAACTGATTTCATGTCACCTTCAATGCACTTACAATGGTAACAGGGTTTAACCCATCTCTTAGAAAATGTTCCTCCACACTCTGTCATCATTAGGATATTGAGAGTGTGGTGTGCTTCGGACTAGTTTTTTTGAATATTTACACAGGAAAGAATTTCTTCTTTCCATCTAAACCACACTTAGAAGACACGTTTGAGAGTCTGGCTGGAGAAGTTCCCAAGAGTTCACTGAATGAAGAACACTTTCCACACAACTATCAGAGACGGGCTGGTTTAGCTGACAATGCTATACATGGTTCTGTGGGCTCCTTGTAACAGAGGTGGGCCCTATACTTGGGTGAATCTAGGGCTTTTGTGTATTTCCCATATTCTTGGAAGAACAGGCAATCCTGATGATTACCCTTCTACAGTTCATGTTGTGGTGTTTAGGTGGTGATCTCCAGAGAAACTGACGATGGAATTCAGCCGCTGCCCCATCGAGTAATCCAGCAAAGAAGGGTCATTCATTCCACAGGGAGAAAAGGGAAATCTAACACCTGTGGACATTTGACGTAACTATCCCCAGTGACTCGATATATGACTGTGATACCTGACCGAGGACTGAAAAACATGCTGAGCCGCCTCTAGTGTAGAGGGCCTGTTCTTCTGTCTCTGAGACCTGAAACCGCCAACTGCCACCAGCTGACAGTCTACAATAACAACACGTCTCTATTTCAGTGTACCATCAGCATAAGTTAACTACTTCAAACAACTAATTTTCATAACAGGACTTTTCCCAAAGACCTGGCAATCCTTCCATAGAAAGTATCCAGAGACAGCCCAGACCCTAAGAATCATTCCACCCTTCATGTTCACTCTTCACCTTGTTACTTCCACCAATGCTACAACCATACACTGTTACATCATGATCTTCACTCCCAACCAAGATACCAAATCAAAAGATCCATCCTAAGCCACATTCAAATTCTCAATCAATCCTAACTTGTTCTTTTCCTTCCAACACCTATTGGAGGGCAGTAGAGCTGACATTTCCCCCTCCTCTCAGTAAACAATAAACTGAGTCTTGTTTTATCAAAAGGTCAGCACTGAGACGAGTAGCATGACATTAATCAACACTACTTATATTTCATTATCCCAAAAAATCTCCATCTTATTCCATGTACTTCACAGATTTCCAGTTTATTCTGCACACCGACACAGAAAAGATGGTCCGTGTTAGAGAGTACTAAAGGATAACAACTCTAGGGTAAAGTTTTAGATATTTTGATTAATAAGATGAATAAGATAAAGAGAAAAGAGGCAAGGCATTTTCACAGCATTTAATACAATCATACTATTAAAACTTTTATAGTCCAAGGAATAGAAATTCTGTAATTTTTTTGGTATGTACAATTACAACTTAATTTGCTGCAATTGTGTGGACGTTCATTATTATTTCTCTCTTCTGCTTCAGGCACTGGAGAAAATTATGTTTCATGTTAGTGGGGTTTTTTTTATGATGAACAATTTTAAATACATAAATATTCTATTCCTTTTAAAGAAACACCAGCATTCACTTTCTTAATTACTTGTTCATTTTGATAGCAACAGCTAATTTTGCTGGCATTTTCAAAAGCAGTTGTATGGAGATGTCACCATGTAATTTTAAGAGGTCAAGAAATTTTATATTGAAACACATATTTTCTTTCTAATTGCCCCCAAAAAGTCATGCTGAATGAAAGAAATCTTTTCTTGAGACTATACCCTCTAATGAACTTGGAATACTGACTGCCCTTTAGTGGAGCTGAGGCTTTATGATGGTAGGAATTGCTACAATAGCACGTTGCAACTAAATGCTATGACTTCATTAAAATTCTCTGTCATTTAATATTAGGTTAGGTCAGAATGTATAAACATTTCTTCAGTAATAGCTGATTATATTTTGAAAGCTGTTATATCTAAAATCTTTCTTTCTCCTAATTCAATCCCCTGGAAGTCTCAAAGAAGAAATAGCCAGAGGTATTTTTAAATCTGTAAATACAAATTATTTACTTTGTTAGTCTCTAAAAAAATTGATATCGTGCTTAAATTGAAGTAGTGAATTTCTTACATAAAAGGTACCTCTGTACTGCAGACTCTGTAATCTTGAACAACACATTTAAAACAATATTTGTGAAGAGCAGAGGCAAGGGAGACCTTTATTTCTTAAAATCTCTTCCTGTCAGAACATAATTTTGTAATGTTCTTACATGGCTTAACACAGAACAAACAAGGCTGAAAATCATGCACCCACGCAGATATTATTTTACACAATGAGCTTAAAATTTTTAGAATTGGAATTAAAAACAAAGTGTTGAATTAACAAATTAATCAATGGTTCATCAGAAACTTGGTCAAGCAAAAATACCAAATTGGCAAGAATCATTATAATTCTGAAATACCTATCATGAAAATATATATGTTATATGCAATTGTATAGTCTTCTGTGTCTTTCTTCCAGCAGAACACAATTAAATGACTGCTTTTTCAAAGATGGCAGTAAACTCTTTTCACAGTTATCTTTAAGTCTTTTCCAGAAATAAGTGGAAAGGATTTAAGAAAAAATAAAGTATAAAAGTATAAAAAAGTATAAAAGTATAAAAAAATGCTTTAAGGTAATTGCAAATGTTTGTGACATAGAGATAAATTTTCCAAAGTGAATTTTACTGATTTGTCTTACCAGTTTACAGAAGATTGTTTTTCTCTTGATGATTTAGTGCCATCACAATAATTTTTAAAAAGCAGTGGAGCAATACACTGTTACACAGTAAAGCCTAATTCCCTGCTGACACAGATAGAGATCTTTGTGTCTGTATTAAATGGCCCCACACCACTCTGCTTCAAGCCTCTGTCAACTTTCAAAGTTCTTTGCCTGGTCTCTCGCCTGTTTGGCTAACAGTTCTTTCTCACCACAGTCACATGCCTACTTGAAGCAACTTCTCCTCTTCTAAGATGTGACTGTGATTTTCACTGACCTTAGAAAACACAAACCAATATATTCAAATTCTGTGTAAAATTAAATGCAGCAAGGTTTTGAAAGAGTGAACAGAACCTGCCAGGGTGTTCAGATCTAGGTAAATATTGGCTGAATACATTTTTTAAACAAAGAATATTTGCTTCCTACACTGGAGATGGCACATATTAACACCTATTTCAGAGAGTTATTGTGATGATTTGATGAGGTAACGTATTTGAAATACCTTTTAAACTATAAAAGTGAATACAAATGTATGACAGGGTTACTATCACCATCACCAGAACAAGCTTGCCATCTAATGGCAGCCAAGCAGGTAACAGGCATCCTAATGCTTTCACAGCAGAAAGGAAAATCACAGAACTAGAAAATGAAACCCACAACAATGACAAGTTGGGTCACAATTATGTCCTCACTATAATGATATCACAATAGCGAATGTAACACAAAAGGACATTTGAAAACCTATTACAACTACTCCTTCTCTTAACTAACCATGATTTACAATTTTTATAGTACAGTTTGTGGATATAGAGTCACAAAGCCACAATTTAAACCCTGTCTCTGCCACTGACTATCTCCTTAATCCTGAAATAGTAATGATGTGTTCTGGGTCTCCATTCCTTCCTCTACCATGAGAGAACAGTAATAATGCCTGAAAGAATCACTGTATTAACTGAGATAACCCAATCAGGTTATAAATTATGTATTTTACTAGTTTGTTTGGTTTTGATTTTTTGAGACAGGGTATCATGTAATTTAGGCTGGCTTTGAACTCATTATGTAGCCCAGGCTGGCCTCAAACTTCCAGCAATCCTCCCCGCTCTGCTTCCTGAGTGCTGGGATTAAAAAGGTGCACCATCATGTCCAGCCTCAGTTACATGCAAAAATAAAGCAAAAATCAACAGAGTTACATGCCTCAATTAAACCTGGGCACAATACAGGTGCTTCAGTAAATGACTATAACTGAATTGAAGTTTCTTAGTTGACGTGAAAGGCAGACCACATTAAGTAATGTGCATAACCAGAAAAGGCAACAGAGGAGCCAGTCTGAAACAAAAGTTTCAATGTACCTGAGGTTTTAAAATGTTTGCACAAATTAATTTTATTAGTGCAGAGAATCATGGTGATTAAACACAGAGTCTGAGCATCAGAAAAACTTTGCCTGCACCCAGCTGGGATATCCACCCCCCAGAAACTTTATCCCTTAAAAACCTCAGAGTTCTCAAACATGAAAAGGATGTTATAGACCTCTTTGAACTCTCACCTAAACCACATAAATGCTGTTTGACGTTCTGTTGTTTTATATTTAATGTTAGAATCCTGTTTGGAAATCACCAAAACTAAATGCATATTCTTGTGGCATTTCATTCTTAAATTTTGAGAAATTATACATTTCAAAACTGGTTGAAATTTTTAACTGAGATTGAAAAAAATACTAAAATTGTTAGGGTTGATTATTATAGTACCTCAGTTACAATATTTCACAATATTATAGTACCTCAGTTACAATATTTCATGATTATTATAGTACCTCAGTTACAATATTTCACAGGTATATTTTTTAAAACAGTATTAGCTATAGATTTTCAACATATATTATACACCAAGCATTTGACTATTTTACTGTGCTTTGACTTACTATTTTTCCGACCAAACTTATGAGATATATACTACCATTGCCCCCATTTGCAGATGAAGGGAAGCTGAGAGACACTAAATAACTTGCTCAAATTTACATGGCTTGATTGGTGGCTGGTATTTGTCTAAGTCCAGGATTCACATTTTTAACTTCTATGTTCCCAAAATTGTGCCATTTGTTTCTGAACTTTGCACAGATTGAGGGTACTTCACACATTCTTTCGTGCACGGAAATATCAGAGCTTGTAGAAACTTACAAAGAGATTTTAAAAATAACTTTCCCATGTGAATATTGTTGCAAATCTTTGTGCATTACCACTTACATTGTGAAAACCACTAGGGTTTCATTTCAGCTCTGCTGACCATTATCCATTAAAAATTAATAGCAAAAATTACCACTTTAATTAATAGGCACAAGAGAAGTTCCTCACTCAAAGAGGAATTTTTACAATGCTTTTTCATCAAACTAAGATAATTTATGTAATTAATTCCTAATTGATATCTTTGGATCATTACTTCCCAATTTGCATCTGGACATATACCAAGAGATACTGCCCTGTGTTTTTTTAGGAAATGCGAAATAATAATAGCAGCTTCAACTTTCTTCACCTACTCCTCCAAATGAACAGTATATTCTTTTTATCAAAGAACACTAAATAAAATATATTTTCAATTAAGTAACTTATTTACAAATAGTAAAAATGAAATTAAATACATTATGACAGCTATTGCTGATTTAATATCATCCTTCTTAGAAGTCCCACCATGCTTCTATTCTTCTACTACCATTGGTTCTATCTATCACATTGTATCTTATTGGGATTTGAATATGTGTAATAGTTTAAACAAAATTTTTCTATCGAAAATGAGATATTATAGTACCCACTGATCATTTTCTGTTATTCGGTTCAGAAAGTCCTGTAATTCTTTCACTCTTTGCATGGCTTTATACTATTTTGTTATGTTTGATATTACTGTATTTGAAACTATGCTCAACTTTAGAAGAGTATGAGATATTGTGATAGCTACTGTTGCTGTCCGGTTGTCTTAATGTAAAGTAATGTGTTGCCTATGTTGCCCTGTTCTGATCTGCTCTGTACTGCCCTCTTTTGTTTTATTATCTTTAAAATAAAATTAAAAAATTAAAAAAGCTTAAAAAAAAAACAAGTAGCAGCATGGCTTTCCCTTTGAACATCAGTGATTTGGGTCAATAAATTTAATAAAATTTCAAAAGAACATAAACTGAGTCTTAGATATTATTATTTTAAATTTGTGGTGGTATTTTGAATATTTCACCAATATTGAGGAAATATATTCATGTATTTAAATGCACTGATTTTGACACAAAGAATTGTATCATCTATCATAACCAAGAGTCTTAATTAATGTTTAAATTATTTAGTACCAGAAAACATCGATTAAAATATAAGGCCAAATTAAGATAATAAAATTTAAATTAGAAGGCATGTTTTATAATAATCTACATTTTGTCTCTAATGAATAAAATATGAAGTACTATTATTTTAAGAAATTAAGTAAGATAATTTTTGTCCTCATGAACACAGACGGAGCTAAGTATTTATACTTTAAATTATCCTTTGCTCTTCTTCATGGTTGGCTATCTAACAAAACAGATTGTATCTATGTTCTTCTAAAATTACTTCAATTACTATATAAATCTTCAAAAATACAGAAAAATAGAAAGTATGCTATAATTCATTAAACTTTAATTCTGTGGTTATTAGAATTCCAAAATGTCTTCATTCCATGAATCCATTTCCCAATTTTGCTAATTTCTAATAATTTGTCTACTTCACTGCACCCTTTCCCTCCTCTATACTTTTTGGTAAAGTGAATCCCAGATACCACATCATTTCAACCACATATGCCTCTATAAAAAATTTTCCTTAACAAAATGAAACAAAACATCAATAGAACATCTAACAAAATATAATCCTATAATAACTCAATCCTTACATTTCTTTAGCTTGGAAATGATCCTTTTTACTGTTTTAAATTGTGTTTAATGTTATTCCTGAAGTGATACATAAAACCTTTCCCTCCACCATGTCCCTCTGCCACGCTGCTTCTGCCTAGGAGCCAGTGGACTATGCACTGGAACCTGAGCCAAAAGAAACCTTCCTTTAAGCAGTGGGTGTTACGTATTTTCATCCAGTGATGGCGAAGTGACTAAAGCAGGTACTGACTTCAAAGACTAACCAGAGCTTAAACAGCCTATCTACCTTATCACAAACCACTGACTGACTAGAGTCAGGTTGTATGACATTATGAATTAGCTCAACACTTACCAGAGGGGTGAAGGTTCTGCTCCTCTAAGAACTCTAAATCAAGCATCAAGTCATCTTCATCCAGTTCACAAGATCCCAAATTATTTAAAACATCCTGAAAGGAAAGCAAAACCTAGAGTTAGTCAAAATCACTGAGGAACACAGAAGCCAGGAAGCAGAAAAATGTCAAAAAGCAGCCATGGGGCCAGAGATTTAGCTCAGTGGTGTAAGCGCCTGCCTGGCAAGCCTAAGGTCGTAAATTCAATCCCTGGTACAAAAAAAAACAAAAAAAACAGCATTGAAAAATATAAACTGAACCTTGGAATTTATTTGGCTCTTAGGATGACTAAAAGTATCAGTTCAATAAAAATTTTAAGAATTACTCAGCAAATGCTTAATTTTTCCAATTATCTATCAGCTTTTTAAATAGGTACTGTACATGCCTATTACAGTTGATGATGTATACATGATATAGCTCAATGTAAGTACAGACAAACAGGGATCAAGGATATTAAAATATAGGAAAATATTTCTATTTATCAGGAATAAAGGAAAGTTTATTTTAAAGAAAACATTTGATGATCATAAAAATAAGAATTTATTTACTAAAATGCTCAAAAATGATACATATTTTTAAATACATACAAGCTCTAAGTGAAAATTTAGGTTTTTTCTTAATATTTACATTACAAATCCAAGTAACAGTTTATGATATATTTGTTTCTGAAAACATCATGTACACTAAACTAACTGTGAAAAATTAATTAATTCTGAACATTTTTGGAAGTGAAGATCAAGTTACAATCCCAATAATTTGCTTTAGAGTAAAAGCAAATCAATTAGTAATTTTCTTTAGAGTAAACTATGAATAGAAATATTTATAAATTTATATAAAATATTTATTTTTTCTTCTTTTTGAGAATAAATAGCAAAATAAACTGGAAGAGTACACAGCACTAAGTCTTTGGGGAGATGGGAACTTGGAGAGCTGGGAATTACTGAAGGAGGAATAAAGTTCTGATGATAGATGTATAAAGAAAAATGAAAACAGCATTTAGAGATTTACAATGAAATAGTGAAAGTACAAAGAAGGATGCCAAGAAAAATAACCTAAATACTAAATCATCCCACAATATCTTGGTTAATATTTCCAACTTATTTCAGTGCTACCATAATTTATGTTCACAGAAGTAAATATTCATTAAGGAAAGCTTAATGATATTGTCAAATGGATACCAAATACTTCAGTTCTTGTGATTAAAAGGATGCTAGAGCTTTTAAATAAATCACTCTTACTTTAACAAAGATAATTAAACATTATTAAACTTCAGAAACATGTGATCCATGAGTAGCACACAATGGTTTGAAAGGTGATAAATATTCTCAAATTTACGTGCTTCTTTTTCTTAATGACAATAACAAATACTGAACCATAAAGCCAACTACCTATTGGAAGCTCTGTTCTCTTCTGTGGCAGACACAGCCAAGAAAAATAAGGTCACTTATCCATACATCAAAAATATGTTATTCAATATACACCACAAAAGATAATCTACAACACTAAGAAATGCAAAATTAAAGATTAAAACATAACAAAGCAATAATTTAAAATCTAGAAAAGAGTTATTTTGAAACTCTTTTGTAAAGATACTACTAATAGGGCTCATTAAATATCAAAACTGAATCTTAATCTGATAGTCAAGATATTGACATAACAAACATAAAAATAGATTTTATTGTAAAAGTGTAGTAATTTAATGAGCTTTAAATTAAATTCAATAATTTTAAACATGAATTTTAATTCATTTTGGCTGAATTTTTAATTCATTTCAGCTGAATTCATTTTAGCTGTCCATGCAAAATTGATACAAAATCCTCTCAACTGCTTAAAATCTGACTCTATACAGTATTTAGAAATGGGCCTGTATCCAGCAAATTAAGGGTAACACAGTGATGTGGGTGGATCCCATCCAATGTAATTAGTCTTCTTATAAGAAAAGCAAGTGAGGACACACCCAGCAGCCAGAGACAAAGACACAGAGAGAAGAAGGCAGCCCATTTGCAAACCAAAAAGAGAGGCTTCTGGAGAATCCAAATCTGCCAACAACTTGGGCTTGGATTTCCAGCCTCCGAGGCTCACATAAAATAAATTTCTACCCTTAAAACCTTCAGCTTGTGGCATTTAGTTACAGCAGTGCTAGCAAATTAATACAACCAGCAACTTTTCACTTTGGAAGCAATGAAGGATGAAACAAAGGAAATAAATGAATGCAGATATATGACCATCGCCTTTTATAAGGTCAAGTAATGCTCCCTTCCATCTTGTAAACCATGATGACATGATTTTCACACAGTTCTTACCTTTGACTTGAGACCTCTCTACACCACCCACTTATAGTTCCTAGATTTATACAGAGCCAAACTCCTTATTCTTGGCCCAGGAAATATACCATAACCATACGTGGTGACCAGAGCCGTTCCCCAGCAATGAGAATTTCCTGGTGATTAACACTACAGGATAAGAAAGGCTGTCAACACAGAGGCCATGGGTTTCATTGTGTAGCCAAAACAAATCCAAGTGTATCTGACAAAAAAAATTATAATAGTAGGGCATATGATTCTTGGTTCCAGGAGCTACTGAGGTCCCAGGTTACACAAAATCCCATCTGTTCAGCACCTTTTAAAGTTTGACAGTTAATACATCTATCCACTGCTTAAAAATAAAACAAGGTTCCGGTTTGTTTTTTAGCAGGGAAACACCATCTTGCCATTCCAACTCTTTAAGATAAGAAAGTTACATCAATAAAGCAATTAAATTTGGCAAACTCACTATTCTGATTTTATCTTCACTCAACATTTGGAATAGCAGAGTCCCGTTTATCACTGGTCTAGAACTGCTAGTAAAATGCATTCATTCTAAATGCATTCATCCTAAATTGCCTTGCTTTGGTATGTTGCTTTCAAAGCAACTTTCTTCTTACTATACTGCAGTCTTTGAAGCTGGTGAAACCTCCTAATAAAAGAAAACTAGAGGAAGCAATGCAAAACTTGACAAAAGACAGTAAGTTTAAACTCATACACCTAAAATGTGTATTTTTCCAGATCGCATTACAAAACAACTCAATAACTACAATGTTGTTTTCACTCACAACCAGATCATATGGGCAACAGGACATCTGACTACTTACTGTACAATATCTATTAACAAGAAAAACACAGGATTCTTTAATCATTACTGAAAAGGACAAAGGAAGGGAAGGAGGGAGGGAGGGAAGCAAGAAGGAAAGAAAGGAGGAGGGAGCAGTGAGGTAGGGAGGGAAGGAGGTAGCAAGCTAGGCTGGCAGGCTGCTTGTTTGTGAAGCATCTCTTTGTTGCTAGAAAATGAGACTCACCTAAAGCTCTCAAGTCTGTTTGAAAGGGCAGCTAACCAAACAACCCAACTGGGTTTTCCCGATAATCTCTGATAACCTGATCATCAAAAATATAGCAATCCATATTCCTAAGTGGAACAATTTGATTTCCATCAAGTTTCTGAGTTCATAACACTTAGAGAATATAAAAGATATAAAAAACACTAATGACAAAAATATTGGTGGAAAATATCTTCCTATACATTTTAATAAGTAATTATTTTATTTTTCTAGTTATACACACATTTGTGAATTTCAGACATGGCTTTCTTTCTGTCTGTATAAGCAGGGCCTCACAGGTATCGTAGTGACATGAGTAGTGCTGTACCAGGAATAGAAGGGACTGATCAGCACCAACGCTGAGGTAACCAGGTGCAAAGGAATCAGCAGTTAATCCACCCTAATGATCATATTCCAAATATAAGAGGGCACCACAATGTCTCTCAGGCATTTGATACTTTAGCAGAATGCAGAAATGCAGCAATAAGCAGAAACAGTCCCCTATCTCCTTTTAGAAAAAATGCTAGGGAGCTCTATATAGTAAAAAAATAATAACAGGAGTCCATGAACTTTTAAAAATGTTAACGCACCTACTCTTTACATTACAATAACAGGAAAATTATTATGTAACAGAAGCAACTGAGGCTTGATAAAAATCACTTTGTAAGAGGATACTATATTATTGCACAAAACCTAAAGCTATGGTAAATTTTTTTAAATGCCTAAGAGCATATAACAAGAAGAGTTTAATTGTTTAATTAAAAACTGACACCACCTTTGGTTTGAATCTTCTCTACTTGAACAACAAATTTCAATACCTAAACAAAAACACGTCTTTAACAACTCAGAGCATGCCAAATTAAGTAATGACTTTCTTTTGTCTTCTAAGTCTAGTATGCTAACTGTATCTCACGAAGTGCAAAAATAGTTATTTCTGAAATTTGAGAAAAATATAAAATTTTGACATCTGCAAAGTGGAACAAGAAAAAAGATGAAAAGAAAATGTACAAGCCAAGTATTAGCTCATATGCAACAACATTCAGAGCAAGTAAAGTCATTTGCTTTAGGAACACTGTATGTAATATGTACAAATTTCTTCTTTCAAAATAGGTTAAAGAAAGAAATCTTGTCATTTGTAATAATGTGGATGAACAGGGAGGGTATTAAGTTAAATGAAATAAACCACACACAGAAACACAAATAACATGTGGTCTCATTTACATGTGGAAGCTAAAAAAGCTTAATTGTTAGAAACTGAGCACAGAATAGGGGTGACAAGCCTGACCAATGCATGAAACAGGGAGATATTAGTCAAAGGCTACAAAGCACCGCTGAACAAGGACTAGAGATATATGACAGACCACAGTGACTACAGTTACTAATCAGACTGCAGCGCACACTTGAAAGCTGCAGATTAGAATATTTTCACTAACATAACACGTGAGCTGATGGATATGTTAATTAGGTTGATTTAATTAGTACACAAATATATATAAATATAAGAAAAAAATAAAACCATTCCTTAATTACTAATGAAAGGCACAAACAAAGGGAGAAAGAAAGGAAGGGAGGGAGGAAATACATATGTACATATACATATATGTGTGTGTGTATTCTGCCAAAAAATATATGCATCAAGAAAAATTGTATAAATATTTGAATACTGAATTTATTGAGAAATCATAGAATGAATACAAGTTACCTTTGTCTCTACAATTACAAGAGATGCTCCAAGTGGTGGTGACTGGCTTCCAGACATTTATTAGTATGGTGAGTCATATACATTTTTGATGGACTTTACATATATATATATATAATTTATATCTATATAACCCTATCACACAGCATAAATCTACATATATAATCACACTGAAGACTGTAAAAGTATAATCACATTGTATTTGATAAACAAAATTTTGTTAAATTAAAAAATCAATGTAATAAAATCACAAAAATAAACATCTGGAAAAGGAAAAAACAATGATTTAAGCACTTAAATTGACATGGTAGACTTCACAATTTAATTGTATGTTGAGCAAATTTTACTTATACAAAACTGAAATTAATATTTAAAGGACACTAAAATTTAATACATATTTTGATTTATTGGTATATAAATGTATGTGAATATTTTTAAGGAGATCATTATTTAACCAAAAATGCTGTTAACTAATTCATAAGATTAATAATTGGATTTTAAACCAAGAACAAATATTACTAAGTATTCTCTAGACAGACATTTAAAAATCCTGTAGCAATACTGATTATTCATGTAATCTCCCAAATGATTTATTATCAGATGTATAAACGCAATAATTACTGGTGGAGTATTCATATATTAATTTGCTAGGCTCTGGGGACCTAACAGGCAAGATCTCTGTCCTCATAGTCCCATGGATAATTTTATTCTAGTAAAGAAAAACCAGTTTCTTTTAAAAGTAAATGAAATAGGTATTATCCTTTTAAATGAACCTCTCATGTTTGGTTACTATACACTCCCCAGAGCCCAGTTCTTACTGATTGAAATAATAAAACTGATTTTCTGAAGCTACAAAATAGAAAAAGAGCTCTAGTCACTCCATTAATGTGCAACCTTTCCATACTGAGTTTTAACGTATTCCATCAGTTCTATTGCTTCATTGCAATATAGACAGTGATTATGAATCTGCCAAAAACAGAGGACATTAAGGTATGTCAATCCAGAAATACTACTTTAAAATAAAGAATTCCATCAAAAAAGATTATTACAATAGGGAACCTAAGATACATTTGTTAAGCAAGTGAACATAATTGTTAACTATAAAGCAAATTAATAAGCACAATCTTGGTAAAGATAGCAGCTATACACACACAAATATACATGGAAATTTGGGGATGCAGACAGGTTCCACATAATTAAGATTCAGGTTTTATGCTAGGTTTATCTTAGGATAAACTTTAGAGATTGATGACTATCTTATTAACTTGTAAGTTAATGTTTATCATTATTTCTTAAATAGGAATCAAACCTATCGAAATGACACTTACTGTGTTAATGGAGGTATCAAATAACATAGTGTATAATGAGGAACTCAAAACAGATTGAGAGTTTTCAACCTGAATTCCTACACTGACCCAAACACCAAACCACCTTTGTGAACTGAAGCAAATCATAAACTCCCTAATGCTTTTTCATGAAATGAAATATTAGAATGGATGTTCTCTACCATCTAGCCAAGTCTAAAGTTTACAATCTATAAGACAACTAAGCTCTCCCCCATGATAATACATGGTACTACTAGCCATAGATGAACCAACTGCAAAGTCCGAGAACATTTTCCAAGAATGTCTTCACTTTTGACACCAACAGCAACTTTGGGGAGCTCAAAAAACCACTCTCAGGAAGCATATTTCACAGGGAGGACTCACAGATCTCTTACAAAGGTACTATAATCATGATTATGGCTTGTTATGAGGAAGGGATATAGAACAAAGGAAAGAAACAGATCCAAAGGAAGCAATACACAGTGCAGTTTGGCAGAGGAAAACACAGAGCTTCTATAGTACTCCGGATGTAATGCCCTTGTGGCACTGATGGGTTACAACATACATGGAGTATCATCTATAAAAAGAAGTTCATTTGGGCTTCAATGACCAAAGTTATTACTGAGAATTCATCACACAGGTATAATTAACTGCTTACATAGTTGATCTCAGCCTCTAGTTTGACTGCTATTGCATTACCTGAAGCCTCCATGCTAAAACATATGGCTGAAGTAATCTGAAATATTTTTAATTATGTATGGATTTTTCTGTACTGATATGGAACTCAAGATTTTCATGCTAAGCCACATTCCCAATCTTTTTGCATATTTTTTAATTTTTATTTTTTTTATTTTTTGAGGCGGGATCTTAGTCACCGAGGTGCCTAAGGTGAGCTAGAACTTATGTATAAGCCTTACTGATATGCACTACCATGTTCAGCTAAGAAAGCATATTTTAAAAGAGATTCCACAGTAGAATAGTGGAATAAGTAATTTGTTATAAAATCAAATAACTTAATGAATTCTGGGTAGCAAAAATAATATGAATTAAAGCTAAATTTATGCCTTTGCAATATAATACCTTAAAACATTTAAAAATGAGCATATGGTTAAATGAAGATATTATTAATGTCACAAAAATCTTTAAAAATAAAGATCATTAATGACAATTGCATAAAATTCTATCTCTTCAAATTTAATCAAAATTCATAACAGATTTATTTAGTTAATACTCACTTTATAAGGGAAGAAGAATCTATTCGTATATGTGTCCTTTGAAATGTCATGCCCTTTTCTGTTAACTATTTTCTGAGATATTGATCATGCGTAAGTATCAGGTCTTTGATTCATTCTGAGAATTTCTATCATTTTTACGCCACAAAATATGTATTCTTTCTTCAGAAGTTAAACCATCATTTCTTTATTACAAAGCTTTCTCTCACATCATCTCAACTCAATCATCAGTCCTGCCTTACTCTCTCAAGGATATGGCTTCTCTGCCAGAACCCATTTCCCCTCTTTCCCTTACCTTTCATGCGTTTCAACTTCCATGTGACCATTTACCTCATGGAGCGGAGTTCAATCACTTATTCCCAAGAGAACAGACAAGTTCTTTAAAATGCACTTTGAATGTTTATTTGACATGGAAGAGTCTTTCATAAATACAACTATTTCTCATAGATAGACATAAACCTACATATAGCCACCTCCCTTAGGGCTGGTGGAAGCATGCAGCCGAGCTTTTAAATGAAAAATATCCTTGTACACTAACTCCTCCTGATCAGATATTCCAGGAAATGTACCTGTTAGGAGTACATAATGGGAAAAGGCAGACTTTCAGTCACTGCAGGAAAAATCCCTGTTTTGGAGAATTTCTGAATTCACAATTAAGTCTTTCTGCCAGCAAGAAATAAATTTTACTGAGTTTCAGACACTGAGGTTTTTCTTGTTGTATTACTTAGCACTGTGTAGCTTTGTTTAGTTAGTGATTAGTGTTCATTTTGTTTACTCTTATTCTTATCCTCCTTATAATTTCATCTTTAAATTTATTTATAGAAGACAAGTTATTACCTTTAGGCAAACATTTATTACTTTCTTTTTATCACTAGAATTATTTCCTTTCAAATTGGCAATATACTTCATATACAAATTCAGTAAGGGGTTTCTGAAACAATGTCTCAAATATTAAGAATTGGAATTCCTTCTGTTTATTTTTCAATGAAGCATACAAACACTGGGAATGTGGCAAAAAATTAGTATATATATTTTCCACTGCCTGAGATCAAACACAAGGCCCAAAATATGCTTAATAAGCACTCTCCCCCTGAGCTACATCCCTGTTCCATATAATTTGTAGCTGTGAAATAAATGTCTCTTCCTTGTGGGAACTGCAACAATTTGCGGTCAATAGAACAAAAATTCATGTATCAACTAAATTACAAATGTGTTCCAAAATTTTATGACGTACAATTTGATCAACAATAATCACTTACACAACTACATGTAAAATCAGATCCCAATTTATAATGCTTAACTATTTCTTGAATCACTAATGCCATTCTCAGAACCAAAATCAAACACATTTTCTTAGCAACATCTGGGATATCACACAGTTGAGCACTAAATATGCTTATGTGCGCAATGCTAGCTCAGTGAGATTCAGTGTTAAACTCTAACTTCCCAAACCCACCAAGGACACAAAGCGTAATTCTGAATTATAAACAGAAATCTTTGCATTCATACTATCATCTCCCAAGTATTCTAAAAGCAGGTAGCAGCTCTAGGTCAGCGAACCTAGGATCATCTTCACACTCGATATTATTAAAATTTAAACAATGTCATAAAAATCTAGAAAGTGACGCTCAATGAGAAATGAATGTTCACTATTACTCTCTAACTGAATAAACAAATAAATGAATTAATGGATGAATGAATCATTGGTAGAAAAGGAAGAAATAAAAACTAAACGGCAACAAGAATGTAGAGATGAAATAAAAACAAGAGTGTCAAGAAAACAAGAATTATATTCTTAACAATTTATCATACTTTCATGATCTAAATAATTTTAGGAGCCTTTTAAAATTAACAACAATCAGGCATGGTGGCCCACACTTGTAATCCTAGCACTTGGGAGGCTGACACAGGAGGATTACTGTGAGTTTCAGGCCAGCTTTGGTTACAAGGTGAGTTCAAGGCCATCCTAAACTGAATGGTGAAACTCTTGTCTCAAAAAGACAAAAAAAGAAAAAGAAAAAAGAGTAATCATATGGAAAATTTCCAGGCACACTCTATTTTTCTATTTCCTGTTTCCAATTATATTTTGTTAATATTTTTAAATGTTCTTCTCAGTTAAAATCAGATCTACTATGAAATTTTACACTAAGTTATAGAACATTATATTTACAAGTTGGTTGACATATAATTATAATTATTATATAATCAGTAATCTTTACACTGATAAAAAGCTTTTTCTAGTTATTTGGTTTAGTTCCACCTTTAAGATACTGTTTTTTCTTCAACAAACCAGCAGCTTGTGATGTACCAATGCTTTTTCTGTAGGCCAGCACACCTTTGCATTTGCGGATTGCTGGTATAAATCCACTGTCCACTAAAATCATTTATGATTGTGCAATGCAAATTACACACAACTTATTTACCACTTCTACTTATACTCATGTTGTACTATGCAGAGGTCACCAATAGTTTGGCACTTGCTCAGATTTTGGATGGTTAAATACTTTATAGGGTTAAATTTCAGTAAAAAAAATGAGCTTTAGATAAACATTGGGGAAGTCCAAAGATGGCAGACCAGTAGGTAGCAGGAGAGGGACCCTCTCTGAGAGAGACAGCTCAAATGCCAGAATAGAACACCCTGGAGAGACCCAAACAGAAAGAGATGGACTCTCACAACTCACGAAGAAACTAAAGTGCAAAAAACCACTTGAATATGAGGTCCTGGGGCTACCATAAGAGAAGCTAAGATCAGCGAGCACAGCGCCCTCCTCGAGCCACCTGAATTCCTGCCAGAGACCTGACCAAGCGATCTGCACCAAGACTGGCTTGAGCCACCAGAGCGTGGAGCTGAACAGCCCTGCATGCCACTCGCCCAGACCCGGACCTGCTCACGACCCACCCAGAGGCACCGTGAATTCCGACCGCAGCCACGCTGAAGTCAGAGATCGGGGAGCCCAGCAGTTTTCGGGGACCGGGGTCAACACGCTGTGAGTGATGGGAATAAGACCCTCCCACGGGAAAGGGGAAACTGACTGGAGGACATGTTGGATTTGGGCAGGAGAGCCCTAACTCCATAAGGAAGTGGCTTCAGTTGGTTGCTCCCCTAGTCGAGCGGATTGGTGGAATCTGCTTGGACTAGACCGCACCCCTGGCTGGGACCCAGTGAGTCGCTACCAATTAATTCCCTGAGATCAGCACACACTGATGCAGTGAAGGCCTGCAAAGGTTAACTGACTCAGAGGGGAAGAGCCAGCGCACACTGCCTGTGCGTGAACTTTAATCTCTGATAGCCTATTGAAGAGGGCAAAAGCTCCCAGTCTGCGCCCTCTAGAGGAGCCTTAACCAACAAGGGGCTGAGAATTGCACTGTACACTTGTATGGAAGGAACCAAAAACATGACGAAAGGGAGAAATAAGAAAAAAACCCCAGCTCCCAATCCTGAGAACATTGATCCAAGAGAGGTAAATACAAAAGAGATTGAGGGCAGCAAACATGCAACATCAAACACAACATTAGCGGACATAAAGAGGTATCTTCAGGACCTTGTAAGCAGGACCAAAACTGAAATATTAATTCAAATTAAACAAGAGATAAGTAGATTAATAAAAGAAAGGATGGGCACCTCTGAAGAAGACACAGACAGAAGAATGCAGGAAACAAAAGGAGAGAAAAATTTAATGAAGAATTCAGGAAAAAACCTAGAATTCATGAAGCAAATTCAAAGAGATTATCAGGAAACTAAAGACTCCATAGAAAGCTGGCAAAACTGCTTGAAAGAAACCAAAGATAGACTATCAAAAATTGAACACAGGCTTGCAAATGTGTGATCATGAAAGGGAAGATCTCTTTAAATTAACAAGGGAGCAGGCAGTAAAGATACAAAGACTGGAAGATGACAAGAGGATCTATAACTTAAGAATAAAGCATGTGAATGAAGAAGCAGGAACCAAAATAGAGGAATTACAAAGGCTATTCACAGAAATTATTAAGGAAAATTTCCCAAGCATAGAAAAAAGAAATTATATGCAGAGGTATGAAGCATACAGAACTCCAGCCACCTACAACCAAAACAGAGCTGCACCCAGACACATAATAATCAAGATCCCAGAAATTCAATATAAGAACAGAATATTAAAAGCCATCAGAGAAAAGAAACAGAGCACCTATAAAGGAAAACCCATGAAAATCACCAGACTTCTCCACACAGACCATCAGGTCAAGAAGAACTTTGAGTGAAGTAATTCAAGCGCTGAAGGAGAACAATCTCCAGCCCAGATTGATGTATCCTGCAAAACTCTCTCTAGAAATTAATGGAGAAACAAGATGCTTCCATGACAAAGAGGAACTAGAAGAATTTGTGACCATCAATCCAACCCTACAAAAAATACTGAAGGACATTCTAGGGAGAGAAAACAAGAATATGAGCATTTTCGGAACAGTGGCAGAGAGGCCTCAGTGAACAGGGCAGATAGTGGAGTGGAACACAAAAATAGACTACCAATGGCAGAAAAACAGAATAGCAGAAATAAGGCAGAGAAGATTGACTGTAATCTCTAGTATACATGGCCTTGAAATACTAACAGAGAGAAACACAGGCAGAGTAGATCAGGAGATGGGGTCCATTGAGATGCTCTATATAGGGAAGCAGTGGGACCCAAAACAAGCAGTGCACCCCATGGGAGTGAAAGGGGAGGAATTGTCTAAAAAAAGGGAGGCAGAGGATATTGTTAATTGGGTAACAAGATTTAAAATTTACATTATTCTCACCACTCTGCTTGGACGGATTATGTGCTGTTCCAGTTTGTCTACTTACGCTAGACTTGAGGACATGGTTAGCTATCCCAAAAATAAAAGGACATATTATGGTAATCAACCCTAATGTTCCTATCACCTTAATCTGAAGCCCTTTATAACTTATACTGTGTTATTATGACTAATCTTATTTGAATCTGGTTTGTTAGATTGCTACTTTGTATTGACTGATTTTATTTAAATCTGTTATGATTGATAGCATCAATCATAAGTCTAAGAGTATAGGCAACTACATTGAAGATAACAAGATTCACTAAGATACCCACTCTGGTTGGATTATTACTTGCTTCTGAAGTCTTATAATGTCTCCGATGCTTCGTTTTTATTAATGTTGTTATATACTGCTGAGACATCATGGTAACCATTGTAGATCACCTTGTATTGTGGTTTTATGTGACTTTTTTGCCTCATGCTTTTCTCGAAATTGTTTTATCTTGCTTTATTTTGTTTTTACCTCTAATATAGAAAGGATAGATAAACATTTAGCGACTCATGCATGTGTAGAGCTTATAAACGGTTTACAAGAACCAACTATATAACACATGTTGAAATGAACAACTACTTTGAAGAAAAAGAGACACTACAATACCCAGTGCTGATTCCATAATGTCATGATGTGAAATCCAGCAATACTATCACTTTTTGTTCAAAGTGATTTTAGCTTGCTTTGTCTTATTTAAGTTCAACACATATGAAAGTATGGACAGCTGTTTTGAGGAGAATGAGCGATACTACGACAGCCATTCTTGGCTTCCCTACTGTCTGGTCTTGAAGACCTGAAATGCCCTCCTCATCCTGCTCAGATCAATTCCATACTATGTTGTTTCATGTGAATTCCTTGTATGTGACAATATGGACAACTATTTGGAACAAAACAAGAGTCAATATGATAGAGAGTGAGTATCTCCAATTGTCTAGCTTTGAAATTTATGTCTCTTACACTTCTTTCTTGGGGTCCCCTTTGTTCTGTTTTGTTGTGTTTAATTTTATCCTTTTGATATAATTGCATGTATATTTGAGTGGGTAAGATGGATGACCATATTGCTGTTTTTGTCAGATCATGCAGCAGAACTCTTAACAGTCTCATTGTTTGAATGTCTACTTTACATGTTTTAACTTTGTAATTTGAACAACTATTTCCAAGAAGTCAGTATGTAATTTGTCAATTAATAATTTCCTAGGATTTTTTGTTATTGTTCTTTTCCTTTTTTCCTTGGAATTCTGTATTGTTGCTACTCTTTATTCTGTTTTGTTTTGTTTGTCTTTTCTCTTTAAATAAAATTTTTAAAAAAATTTTTTTTAAATGAGATTTTATTAATCATAAATGCCAGTGGATAGAAGTCTTTCTCTGAAAATTAACTTAAGTCTCAGATTACTTTAAAACTTCAAAAACAATGTGTTTATAAAGTATAAGTAAAATATCTAAGGTTTGACCCAACTTGGAAGCTAACTGACAATCTACCTCAGTAAAAGTATGTCAGAAGCATATTAAGAAACCACCTAACGCATATTCCTCTTCACTTAATAGTCTCAGTCACATCACTTCCTTGCAAGGACCACGGATATGCTATGCATTAGTCACTTTGCTATTTCTGGAAAAGAACACCTGACACTTAAAAAAGAGGTTTATTTTGGCTCAGGCTCCAACGGTTCAGGTCTGACTGGTTGGTGCCAAGGCAGAAATGACATGGTAGAGGCCCATGGTGGAGGAAAACTGCTCAACTGATGGATGCCTAGTAAACAGAAAGAAGGCAGCAGTGGAAGACACGAAAACAACTTTCCAAGTCACATCCCAAACTACATACCTCTCTCAATCAGGTTTCCACTCTCATACCCAGCTATAAAGTCATCAGTGAATAATCCACTTGCAAGTATAGCACTCTCATGATCCCATTCCTTCTGAAAACACCACTCCAGAACATGTGACATATCTGGGGACATTTGAGAACTAAAAACGTAACGTTCTTCCCTGACACCCAAAAGGCTCATGTCCAGCTCATGAGGCAAAAAACATTTAGCCCAGCTCTAAGAGTCACCAAAGACTTAAAAATTCAGCATGGCTGAAACAGCCAAGTCCAAAGTCTCCTCTGAGACTCAAGTCAAACGCTTAGCCATGAGTCCCTATAAAAATAAAGTTAAATATTTCTAACAAACAATGGCACTGAGTAAACATTCCTGCTACAAAAAGGTACAGCAGGAAACAGGAAGACATTAGTCTAAAGCAACACTGTAAATCAGCAGGGAATTTTTAAGTCCCACAGCTCCAGCATAAGAGTTACAGCCCATATGGTCTCTCTTTTGGGTTGGTTCTGCTCACCTCCTGCAGTTTTCCCAGCAGATATTCCCACATCTCCAACTCCCTGATCTCTGGGGCAGCTTTGGCTTCACTTACCCAGCTCCAAATACCACCCATTCAGAGAGTATGACAGAGACTGTACCTAACTGCCTGCCCTCTAAATGCTTCCTCAGAAATCTGGATGGAAGCCTCCATGACCTTATTACGTCTTGCATTCAGCGTGCCTAAGAAACCACTATCAAGGATGTCACTAGTTCAAGAAGCAGCCAGGCACACATGGAGCAAACTTCAGTAGCTTCTTAGTGCCTGGATAACTAAACTCAGAGAAACATTTCCCTAGGTGGGCCTGAAGGAGCAAGACACCCTGTGGCTCCTGATTTTGACTGTAGATCTCACTAAAGGCACCCATCAACACTCGTGCCATATCCTGAACAGTGGGATATCTTGCAATGTCTTCCATCTGGTTATTGAGCCTTCCGTTTTTCAATTTAGCTTCATACAAAGTCTTTAGGACATGGGCAAAATTAAAATAAGCCTTTTGCCAAAAAGAAAGTTATGCACATGGTCTCTAGTCCACTTTCCAACAGTTTGCATTTCCATCTGAAACTTCATGAGCCCAGCCTCTCTTGATGCACTCCTATGAATTCTGCTTTTCTAAGTTCTGACCAGAATTACCCATCGAGCTCCACATACAGTATTCCAGGGCTTCTCTAGCCTGCATATCCAAATCTTTGCACAGTCCTCTTTCAAACTAGTTCCACAGATTACTCAACTAACAAGTCTGAGGGCTGGAGATAAAGCTCAGTGGCACAGAGTCTGCCTGGCAAGCACAAGGTCAATTCCTGGTAACAAAAAAAAATTTTTTTAATATTTTTAAAGTCACCTCAATCATAAACTACAGTAAAATCATGACAATACTTCACTCTTCATAACAATTTTCTGTGTTAGTCACTTTCCTTTTGCTGGAATGAATACCTGACACCTGCAATTTAGAGGAAGAGTGGCGGGCAGGCAGCTATGAACTCCTCAGTGGGCCAATTCACGCATGAAGACGTTCTTCCCACAATCCAATCCACTCCCAAAAGCCTCACTTGTGAACATAAGGGACTTCTGAGGGACATTTTAGATGTAACTCAAGCGTAATGCTTTCTGCTGAGGTCATTCCTATAGCAGCAAATGTTCAATGAGTGCACATTAATTTATATCATCACTACCCTTTTAGCCTAACATCTCTTTAAGTTTTCATATCATTTCCTCATAAAAGCTAGGGGAATTATCTTGGAAAAAAGGAGTAAACACCACAATTTACCTATAACTTTTGAAATACTGTCTCATCCTTCAGGAAGTCACCTTTATCAGCACTACAAACTAAACTGCAGACAGTATGAGTCTCAATTCAATTTCTATGCTTCATTTGTGGTTTGCCTTGGAAATCTATTGCAGAAATCTCTAAGAGCCAAAGCACCTTTCTAGACACTAGGGCTTATCAAAATTTACTCAAAGACCTTTTACTGCCATGCTGGAATGGACCTAAGGATAACTGACTATAAGAGAGTTGAAGCAATATAATGACCAGGGTGTTACAATTAACAAGCACTGCATAGCTGGTTATTACCTAATCTCTCGAGTAAACCAGCCAAATTGCAATGATTTACTTTGCATCTGCCTAAAGTAATCACAAGTATCACAACCTCCACTTTCAGTGCAAGTGCAGAACTGTTTTCTGAAAGGAAGCAAAATTTTATTCACCTGAGAAAGGTCTCAAGGTTTTTTTAGTTGTCATAATGGAGCAAATGTAAGGCTTTCCTTCATATGAAGGAAATTTCCCTCAAGAAGAGTATTTCCAACAACTACACCATGCTCAAACTTCCAATACTTTTATCAATCTTCCAATTCTTCATCATTAAAAAACTATGAAGTAGGCAATTTATTGTTTCAGTTGACCATTATTTTTGTTAGCATATTTGCTACCAATTCCTGTAGACTTTTGCCAAATTCTGTTAACCCACAAGATTTTCATCAACTCTCTTCCAGAATGAAACTATCTGCAATCCTTCCACTATTGTAGCCAAAATATTAAAGTCTGAAGAGGCTAAACAACTGGTTTGGCTAAACGTGTAGTTTGGCTCTCAGATTTTTTTTTCCAAAGAGGGTAAAATTAAACAGAACAAAACATATCATAAGATAACAATATAAGAAAGACAGCTTTCAAAGCCCTAGGTTCAAAGCTCTGAGATAATCTCTACAAGGAAATCATAGTGAAGGGTCTGAGATTTTGCCTCAATTGCAAGCTAACAAATTAATCTGCTGAAAGCTATTGAATGCTGGCAGAAACAGAAGTACTCCTAAGTCAGAAACGAAGAGCTTCCCTACTTAGAGCTATAGTAGCATCTAGAGTTTCTGTACTTTCTTATGCCAGTTTGAGCCTCAATTCCTGTATGAAACACATAGAGAGAGATAAGTGTCATCTGTACATGCAGTTTCATGACAAGAATGAAACCACGAGCTTATAAATTCATATGTGTTATAGTGAATAGTAAATAGGCCTGTCCTTTCTTCCAAAGAGAGACACTGTATCATCTAAAATGGTTTCCTATTCAAATGTCCTTGAAATGACACTGACTTTATTCATGGAACATGGAAAAACGCTAAAGACCCATAGAGAATTATCTCTGATCAAACTCTAAAACATTCTTGTTATAGATTAAGAACTGGTGGTCAACTTAATGCCAGCAGAATTAAATTACCATGGTGCTGAGCGTAGATGTTTTACCTGAGGAAAGTTGCCAGCTAGAGACGTGGAGAAGGAGAAGAGAGGGCATTAATGCGTTGAGGCACTGTGGGTTTTCCTACGTGTTGCTGTTTGAGCCGTAGGTTCTCCTGGAGGAGCTCTGGTCCTTACATCAAAGCACTGCTTCCTGGCTCTGGAGGGGAAGACGTGTGCTATTCAATCTCCAGGTTGAACTCCTCACACTGGCTTCCTGGCATGTACTCAGCTGTGCTTATTGTTGGAGGAGCTCAGGGTCTCCGTGTCACTGAGGATGGCTGTAGTGCTTTTCAGGACAGCCCTTGTTTTAAGTGTGACTTCTCGGCTCCAGCGTAGAACCCTCAACCTATCAGCACAGCTCCTTCACCCCGCTGGTATAGACTTTCTGGCTTCCACCACTGACCTCTGGGCCTTCCCATCAGCGATCCGTAAAAGGGACTGGCATGAGACATGTGGGCTCTAGACCTCCAGTTGGACTTGTGGGAGGTATTGTCATGAGCTCTGGGTCTTCATCTGGACTCATGTGGGACATTGCAGTGGGATTCAGGCCCTTGGCTAAATAGTCTATGTCTTTAGTGTTATGGATAGATTTCCTGCAGTTTCTTGTGTTAACTCTGGGTGACCATCATAAAATAATATTATAAAATCCATGTCCAGATTTTAGTTGTTTCTGCACAACCCCTGACTGCAATAGTTGTCAATAAAATACGCATCTGCTGAACCATTATTTTGTATGTTAAAAATACAGAGAAAATTAATTTCTTAAAGCCACTAATCACAAAATAAAGGACCTAATTAAAAATAAAACAGAGATTCACTTTTATAGGAGAGAATATAGAACAATATTTTGGTTACACACTTGTTTCCTGTTTCATGAGTTACTTTTTCATGGAATATGTGCTTTATCGCAATCATAGTGCACTGTATTTAGTTCTGCAAGAGTGAAGTGACTTCTATTACTACACTGTGTACATACTAATTGCACTGCATTCAAGATTTCTTCTAAGTTCATGAAGCATCATTTCTAGAAAATCTTTCCTAATTATGGCGATTATGTTTTCATGCCAAAACAATTCTCTATATAATTTAGATAATACATGTTAGTTTTCACTTGGTATGTCCAGTTCTCCTTCACTACATACCATCAACAAACACAAATACACACACACTCTCTCACACACTTACACTGAATACCAGTGAACTAAGCATGAATTGAGGATGAGGTACTTCGGTGTCTACTTTGACTTATTATACTACCTGAAAAATCAGTAGGATCTCGAGGATTCTATGTTGACTGGACAGAAGGATGGCTGGATAAAGAGTAGTGAACCTTAATAAAGTCTAGATTCTTATCATCTCATGCTCAGATAAGAAAACAGTTTGTACTTTTTTTCATTTCTTTAGTGCTCCTCCACATACAGATGATGACCTTTAAACATCAGATGTATCATATCACTTCTCTTCTGAAAAAAAAATTACTAGATTCTAATAATAAAGAAGACTGATTTCCAAGACTTTTGGCACAACAATTAAAAACTTATACAATATAACCTCAATCTAGCTTTTTAAATACTCTACACCATGCTCCAATATCACTTAGACATTTCTTCTCTCTGTATTTTCACTTCTCACTATATTAGTTTTTCTCTCAATTCCTATCATTGTTACTCAAATTACTGTGCCCTTATTGCTCTATTTGAAGTTGTTACTCCATTTCAAATCTTTATAAAGCAAATGATCTAGACCAACCACAGACTCATATTAGACATGTCTCAGATTACTAATTTTTATTTTAAATTAACGTATTTTTTCTCACAGAAAGACTTTGAGCTCTTTCCTGGCAGAAACCAGGTTCCCTAGCCCTTTGTATCCTAAGGTGTACAGCAACTGAATGGTAAAAGCATGTCCAAAGATTTCAACATAATTAATGATAAGAAATTGAACAAGAGATTCATATGAGCTATGATCAAAAAGCGTAGTATGCTTTCACATAAAAGTATTATATTCAAAGGCCTACCACTACTGAATGTCCTTAGCTGCAGTGTTGTGTCCACCTGGATGTCTGGAATCCGATTTAAATGTTTCCCTTTCATGGTCATTTTAACTTGGGGAAAGAGCCAGATGGCACACAGCACCTGACTTGGTGAAAAGGCAGATGAGGACACACTGTAGTTGTTGTCACATGCCTATCTTTCCACTGGGTGGCACTGCCTGCAATCAGCATTCACAGCATTTTTAGCCACACCTCATAAAAACACTCACAAAAGGACTTCCAGAACCCCATCGGAAAATGGCAAGAAGTGGGTAAGCATGTTCAAAATGAAGGAGAGTATTTTGAGATAGATTACTGGCAACGCATATTTTACCATAAAAATTGTTAATTTACACATTCATTCACTACAAGTAATGATCACCACACAGATACAATAAGACCCTGACTTAGGAATGAGTTCCATTCCAGGAGAATGTTCCTAGTCAGATTCCTTTAGAACACAGTGAGTCTTACTTTTGTCTTTGACACAAATACACAATGTAAAACAAAACAAAACAAAACAAAACACAAAAGTGTCTAAGGCAGTGTACACTGTACACTACAACACAGGATAGTAAGCACAAAGCAGCACACCATGACAGTGTCTGGCAGAAGGGTGGGCCGCTTCCACGGTTTTCCACATCTCTGAATGTTCATTACTCGAGGTCTGTCTGTGTCTGTGACAGTTCACAACTCAAATGTTCACCATTCAGGGTCTCACCATCTACAGTTTCAAAGGTGAACAGACTCGTACAGTGACTTTTATAATGTATTTTCATGTTTTCCTTTCACAGCAGACTGTTTACTCATTAGTATTCTATGTTAATTCGAGCCACATTCTTTTCTCAAGGCCATCGTGTTAGTTTAAAACAGATTGACAAATGAAGTACTGCAAAGACAATTCTTCACAGGACTCTCATCAGTTACCAAGGAAATTGGTGGTATCATTTCTCCTGTAATACGACCCTGATCTTATTACCTTAACCAAATCTATTCATCCACAATAAAAACAGGTTGAAGGGGACGATTTTTAAGATCTCTTACAGCTCTAAATCATTCCTAATTATAAAGCTGATGATAAACAATATTTTGTTGCTGTTGTCATGATGTTTTCACATTATCTCTTTCATGTCTGTTTTTCATTTTTGGCTAATTATTCAGGAAATTAGTTACTATTTGTTTTTAGTAAGGATAAACTCTGATACATATTTTGAATAATGCTGTTACCTCAATATTTAAATTTAAAATTAAACAAAACAAATTATATATGATGATTCAAGTTACAGGAATATTTGTAAGTGAATTTTATTTATACATTCTGTTATTGATTCTAGTATAATTAAGAAATACAGAATAGAGTTAATTTTGAAGGGCATATTATCTCCATATGTCATAATTTGGGATTTAAACAAGGCATTATAGGAATTATTTTCTGGAAGGATAATGGATTTCCTGAAGCAGGAATACATAAAGGAGGTTAATTAGATGCATTTGCTTCTACTGTCTCCCACAAAATAGAAGAGATGATCACATATTATATATAAAAATACAAGCAGCTGTACCTTGTACGGTGCTAGAAAATCAGACTAAAATTAGACAGTTATTTTTAGGCAAGGTTTACGATTGTTTTCTGTAATAGCCTGTAGCTCTTAATTCATAAAGCTTTGTAGCCAGTTAATAAGTGTACGAACTGCATGAAAATATCTAACAATCACTGAATGAAAATGTTAAGCCATTTAAAACCACTGTTAATTCTGAGAAATATAGTAAATCTGAAGGATTAATGGGTTAAAATTAAATATTCCACGTCTCCCAATCTCACATACTTCAAAGGTAATATAAAATAGATAATAAAAATAACAATAAAACATAGTATGAGCCTTAAAATGCAGATTCTTTTGCAAGTATGATTAAAATGCTATGCACATAGGTAAAGCTTTTGAGTTTCATAAAAAAAAAAAAACTGAAAAGCTTTTATCCTTGAGAAAAATGGTTTAAAATGGGCTTTTCTAAAATAATGTGTGTAATAGTCTAGAAAATATAAACCTAGTGATTTTTATAAGTACATCTCCCACAAGACATACTAGCTCAATTGTGAAGAATGTTCAATTTTACTCAAAATTGAGAAATACAGGTGATGGGAAGCATATGGAATATATGATTTCAACCAACTTTAATTCAAGATCATTATAACTTCTTGGGCCTTGCTCAGTATGAAAACAAAACCTACTATTTATATTTATTTTTTTAGAGGTGAAAATCAACAGACACAGATTTTATTTAGAAATTCTACTGTATTTTTCCTATAACCTTAATATAAGAACAAACTCTTCCATGTGAGAAGACTGAGCTTCCCACAGAACTGCAGATGCGGGAAGAACAGCACAGGGCTGTACAAGAAGATGCAGATCACACACTGCCTGGCAAAGCACCAAGGAAACTAGAGGTCAGTACGGTGGCCAATGCCTGTGCCAGGTCATCAAGGAGCCACAGAACCAGCACATTTCCATAGGTTTCATTTACATTTATAAAAAATCAGTAAACAGAAACATCTGAACTGGTTCCTAGGTTTTAAAAATAACTATGTCAGAGAGTCCTTAATTACATAAAAAAATCATGTCAAACCGAAATCTGTTTTTTTTTTTTCAGAAATCTTAAGAGTAAAACCAAAATTAAGAATAAAAGATGTAGCTATATATTTTTTCAGTGTACACTTAATAATCTGAAAAAGTTTTTCATTATATAAGATCATTCACAAATTTTTAAAGCAGCAGAGTAATAAAGCTATGAAAGTGTTAAGAAATAAAATAAAGATGAGATCAGGAATAAATGAAGTAAACACTAAACCAATAATAGAAAAGATTAATAATACCAGTGTTTGGTTTTTAAAAAGCTAAACAAAATTGGCAAGCATTTACTTGGGTTAACTAAGAAAAATGAGAACTCAAAATCAGAACTGAAAGAGAAGATATTAGAATTGAAAACAAAAAAAAAAAGATCATGAAATCAAATAATTATATGCCAAGAAATTGGGGAATGTAGAAGAAATTAATACATGATCAATTGATAGTTTTATTCAGTTTGAAACATTTTATAATAGAGCTAATTTACATTTTCATATAACTGCTTTATCTCAATACTGGGCATTTCTTTGTCTTTTTTTCCTTTGTCTTTGTCTTTGTTTCCTTAGCTCTCTCTACTTTGTACACTGACTGTTTCCTCTAGATGTCTCCCTTCAGAATTTGAAACTTTGTTTTATTTTGTTTTTAGGTTTTCTAGTTTTTATATCTGTAACTCAGGATTCTTTTGAGCATGATTTACCTCCATGATCTCCAGGAAGAGTGATCTTTGTTATTAACTTACTTGGCTTGAGAGATGTAGGAAAGCATATTTCTGGGTGTTGTAGTCAGGGGTTGTGAAAAGAACAATTACAATCAGGACGCAGAATTTATAATATTATTTTACAATGGTCACCTAGAGTTAAACACCAGAAAGTGCGGGAAATCCGTCCACAACACTAAGACCCAGAATATTCAGCCAGGGGCCTGGATCCCACACCAGCATCTTGCATGAGTCCAGGTGAAGACCTAGAGCCCATGACAATGTCTCCCACAAGCCCAACTGCAGGTCTAGAGCCCACAACAAGGACTCACACCAGTCTGTGTTACTGATCTGCACTGGGAAAGCCTGAAGGTCAGAGGTGAAAGCTAGAAACTCTATGCCAGAGGGATAAAGGATCTATGCCAGTAGATTAAGGGTTACACACTGTAGCCAAGAAGTTACACTCAAAATAAGGACCAGGGCTGCCCTGAAAAGTACCACAGCCATCCTCAGCAATGAAGTCCCAAGCTCCTCTGACAATGTCAACAGTCAAGCACATGCCAGAAAGCCAGCACGACAAGCTTTTCCTGGAAATTAAACAGCACCTACCTTCCCCTCCAGAGCCAGAAAGTGATGCTCAACATAAGGAGCAGAGCTCCACCAAACAGAACCACAGCCACCCTCATCTACAAGGTCCCAAGCTCCTCCAGTGATAATCACCAAATTCATATTAGGCAAGCTAGCCATGACAGCCTCCTCCAGGAGAACCAAGTGCTCGAAACATTTAGGAGAACCAGCAACACCTCACTCATCTCTAATTATGCTGGCAACTTTCCTCAGGTGAGCTGTCTACATTCAGCACAATGCTGATTTAATTCAGCTGGTATTAAGTTGACCACCAGTTTTTAATCCATAACACTGGGTGTGTCTGGGTGGATCAAGGACCTGTAACACTGGGGACTCCATGGGTTTTAGCCCTGTCCTCTATGGCCTCTTCCTATTCTGGGAGTCAGCAGTTGAGCAATTCTGTCAGACCTTTCCACAAAGCTGACCGCAAAAGAAGCCTCTGAAACTTCAAGCCAAAATAAACCCCTCCTCAAGTTGAAAGTGTTTGGCATTTTGTCCCAGTGACAGGAAGATGTCCAACGAGATCTCTTATCTGGGATTATATTTACCTTTGTATTACCTTCTAACAAAGACTTGACAATCAAGATATGAACAGGGTTTTGTTTAAAAAACATTAAAGTATCTTTAAATGCACACACACACACACAAACTTTAAATCTCATCTATCCACACGCCCACTCATACACATACTTTCTTTTTTAAACAAACATACTCATATCCTGGTTGACAGTCTTATTTGTTGTTGTTTAATAAATGCTCATGAGGGTTATTTTGACAGCCTCTGCCTGTGCAGTATCTGACTGCCTCTATCTGAATGACAACTAGTGGTGTACAAATACATCGCATTTTCTGTTCCACTGAGCTTTGTACCTAGTAATTCATTAATTTATGAAACTGGATGTTCTTTTGCAGAAGTTTGAAAAACATTAGAAATTTTCTTAAGGAGATTTGAGTTTAAAGGTCACAGAACAGGCAAGGTGTGGTAATTATTTGACACAGAATTTCCCACTCTTGGAGAACTATTTTCTTCTTCCTCTGCTTCCTCCTCTTCCTCTTTTCCTGTTTCCTTTCCTTTTCTTTCTCCTCTTCTTCCACCTTTCCTGCCAACTCCTCCTCTCTCACCTTCTTCTTGCTTTCCAAAATGAAATATTTATCATTTTTTTAAATACAATTTTAGAATTTTTCTAATCCCATTTTTCTTAAATACTTGCTAATACTAGGAAGTTAATATGTTTTGTTATTTTTAATCATCTTTTTATTAATTTTAACAATTCTAGTAATACTTTATAGTTGCTCCAGTATATTGTATGTGATTTTCATTGGTTTTCAATAATGACTGTTTGGGTTCCTCTAAGAACTTCATTTTAAAGAGCCAGTATTGTATGGTCAGAGGTGAAAATGTTTTGTTTTGGTTTTACTCATTTAACCATTATCTTTTATAAAATTTAATATTAAGCGAATTTAATGATCTATATTCATTTAGTCTCAGTAGACTATCATGGAATACTCCCAGTTGTGAATATAGTTTCTAAGAATAACTTCTTTTTGGTTCAGTTAGTTAAACTGTTACATAGAGAATGTGCAAAACACAATAGATTATGCTACTTAAATGTACTTTTCACTGATTAAGAAAAATCTCAGTAATAAACCTCCAACATGATGAAAATATTGACAGCCTTTGTTTTCAGTTGTTAAAAAGGAACCTGCAGAGAACTAGTCTTGGTTTATATATATCTACTTGGAAACAGAACTGCAATTTTATGAATGGATGTCCAGTGACTAGCATTAACATTATGAATATAAGGTCATGTAGACACGCTACTGCCATTACTTTAATTATTCCTGTTACCACAGTTCGGCTTACCGAGCAGGGTTCCGGGTAGCCAGGTAAAATCTGTAACAGTATTCCTTTTATGGAAACATGGGGCACCGTAATACTGACCTTCAAGATTTAACTTTTAGCCATGAGCACCAAGTAAAGCAGAAATGTCAAAGTGTGCATTAAAGTATTAGTCTGTGTACTATTAATGTCATAATAAATTTTGAGCAACTAATGCAAAAAGATTAACTACTGTAGCTTCTAATACCAAAGTTTTTGTCCACTGAAAAAAAAATTCCTATTCACTTATAAATTATCTAGAAGGAATACTGAATGTGCATTTATTTTAAATGCGGTTTAAAGATGTAATCACTTGCCTTCTGATGACTCAGACTTTGCCATACAACCCAGCAGTAATTTATATTTTTTCTTACTTCAAATATCTCAAAACGTCAAAAATTCCAAGGGTTGTCTTTGTTCAATGATTCTTTGAATATCCATTTTTATCTGATAACCTTGAGCATTACATAGAATTCCACAAAGCAGAAAATTAAACGGCACGCACCAAATTTAAAATCATTCTGTGTGTATAATTACTATAAAATAATCACAAATTCTTAAATAATCATGTTTCAATTATAGATATTTTTCTTAGTTCAAATAGAAGAAACATATTAGGAATGCATGTACATGCATATATGTGTATACATATGTACATGTGTATTTATATACATGTATATATATCTACACACATATTCAACATGAACTGGGACTTTCAAATTTAATATTATAAAATATGAATACTACGTTGATCTTGAATTCTTTAGTAAACTTATGTATTATAATTTAAATATTTCACGTAAAAAACAGCTGAGATTAACAGAATTATTTTGTATACATGAATACTAACTGCATGTTTAACCTCAATTTCAAATTTTAAAAATAATTCCCTTTTATGATTTTCTCCCTGAAAGACATAAACAGTAGTGACCATTTCATTGTTCAAGTCTGGGCTGGGCTGTCCACGTCTTTTGCCTTGTGCCTTGAGGTCATGCTTTAAAAATTCCACACCGCAGCCCTTCTTAAAAACAACCATACTTAGGACCCTTCTCATATGGGGAGTTGATAAAAAAAAATGTGTTTTGTTTTGGTTTTACTATTTTTGTTTGACATTTTCAAAATTTCACTTCAGCCTCTGAGAAAAAATTCTTTTACATTTTTCTTCTCAGTTTGAGTGCCAAGTTGGAGGAATTCCCATTTCAGCCACTGAGTCACTTTTAGTTTGTTTACTATTTAAATCCTCAAACCAACTGCTTTCTACACAGAAATAAATCAGTCACAAAATAGTAGTATCTTTCATTTTTCGAGTTAAAACTGAGTACATGGTAATAAAAAATGTAAACAAAATAAAATTAGCAGCTATTTTAAATTACAAAACTATTTTAATGGTCTATAGACTCGGAATAATGTTTCCAAGGATTTATGGTAAACACATGAGTTTAAATGTTTTCCACACGATATATTTTTACCAACTGCAAAGTTAAATATCAGATTTTTTTCATTTAAATTTTAAATTCCAATAACCAGAATATTCTCTATTTTCATGGTTCTGAACCTTTCGTTTTCATTTGGCAATTCATACAGTCTTCGTATTTTTTTTCTCAGCTTATTTCCATTGATTCGGAAATTTGATGTTCTTTGTGTCTTTTGGGAATAAAACTCTCAAACACATAAGTACACTTAAAGTCAGGAAATATAAAACAAGGAGAAACATCCTACAACTTTGTTGTACCTAACAGATTATATATAGTGATATTCATTCAACAAACATTTATAAAGTGTATACTTTATGTCAGTCCCTTCAGGATCATCAATACAAAGATGAAAAATACAATTTAGCAGAAAAATTAAAGTTATCCTTGCTAGAAAAATGCTTACTACTTATTTGTGATGATAAAAAAAATCAAATATTATTACAAAATACCATGAGAAACGCTTGATTAGATGTTGGCAAAGAAAGAAATAATCTAAAATTTGTATAAACCTCACAATCAGGATTGGAGTCATTTCAAATTTATGTTCTTTTGATCATATTAAGTTATGCCTTTGCCATATATTTGCAATGTAATCTCAGACAAATGTACTCACATTTGGAACAGGGATAACACAACCATTATGGGGATAAGTAACAATGCACTACATGCGTATCATAGTAAAATATCAATAAATAAAGTCAAAGATCCACATTCAATCTAAATAACAGTATATATTTACACAATTTGCAATTATCTTCATATAAATCTACAGATAAAGAAAACTACTGTACATAAGTATCTTAGCAGCTATCCCTAGAATCACACAATTCGGATCACTCACCATTAACCGTAAGGGGTACCTGGCCCACTGCTGTTGGACTGCAGTCCCTGATGTTACACCCTGTTACCGAAAGCTGTCACAAGCCGAAGTGGGGCAGAGTGAGGGCTAAAAACTCAGACTGCATCTGTGACTTTCATGACCTTTGTACAGACTAAAGGCAGGAAAAGTGGATAAACATGTAGAAAAGAAATTGTCACGGACAGTATACCTGGAACACTTTTTCAATTATGTCTCATGTAAACATCTTAATAACATAAAAGTATACTAAAATATGATCATTCTCAATAATACCTAGCCTCTGGTATTATGCAACTAATCTGTGTATTAATGCTTCTCAACCACTGCACTAGCAACGTTGTCAGACTTTTGGTGATACCTAAAACACACTGAGTGCTTTCTTAAGTTTCAGATATAACGGTAACTGAGTGCATTCCTATGAAATCCACTCCTCATGCGATTTTTCACCATAATGCCCTTCATTTGTTTACTCTCTAACAAGAACTGCAAAAGTGATCAGATTTCACAATACAACATGCTGGTATTATCTCTCCAAAATCAGAATTTATGATTGATAACAAAGAACATCAAATTTCTCAATCAATAGAAATATGCTGAGAGTTGGCATCTGCATGGGTTCTCTGAGGCCTAATTTCTAGTCAGGCAACAAGAAAAGCGAAGGTAACTTCAGCAGGATGCACCACAAGAGAGAAGTCCTGAGCTTCGAGAAGCTCCATCTCCTGAGAGAAGGAATCCTGCCCACACGTGGACTCAGAGACGGCCACAGGGCAGCAGAGGACAAACAAAGATCTCGCTCTCTTACAGAACAGACTAGTTCCATACAAACTTCCTTAGAAACGCGACAGAAAGTCAAGGGCAATCAGTGCCTCTACTCATAAGGTTGCAGAGATGCAAAGCCCCACACAGAACCGTCTCTCAACATCCCCAGACCCACCATGACTCTGTGCTGATGAACAGATTTAATCAATCTTGAAACACTGGCTGTCCTGCTCTATGGCACATAATTCAGTGTTTTCAGGTAACAAATAGAAGGAAGTTACAAATTTACTTTTTCTAGATATTGTAAATGAGATGGAAAAGAGAGTGAGAGGGTGGCCCTGAGGTGTGATGGGGAATTGAGAACTCAGGGCACTAATCATGGCTGCTAGCAGTTACTGCCTGTTGTATGTGGAGACCTGTGGTAATGTTGAGACTACAAACCACTGTTCTCCATTTAATCCTCACAAATAAGCAAAAACATTACACATACACATTATTTCTGCTTGGAAATAAAAGAAACCATGCCTACTTCTTCTACCACATGTCACATAATAATAAAACCTACATGAAAAATAGAAATTTTAATAATTTATCCACTGTGACAAACTATTTCTCTACCATACAAAGTACAGTATGTATGAAGAGTGTCCTTGAAAACAAAAACCACGTATTGTCATCTTTTACGAGAACTGCATTTGATTCAATTCACAAAAATTGGAGTCTCAGGATGTTGAGTTACTATCATTGGCAGGGTCTTTTGGGTGTTCTGCACAGAGTAAATAATGAATGCACCAGTCCTTAAAATTATGTAATACACTAAAATCAACCTATCTTGTTTCTTGTGATTATTGAACCACGGTAAATAAAAATATTGTGATGAAAACCAATCTCAAACAAAATGAATGACTCAGTTGAGTACTACACTGAACGTGTGTAACTTACTTCCAAAGCAACACTACCTTGTGGGACAATCAGATGTACTATGTTCACTCTTACTGGGGGAGGACAAGTGGATGATAACAGCAACACCAACCATAAAGCAGTTCTTTCAACAGAATGGACCTTTGGACCTCACCAGACAAAAGGCCACAAAAGAATCATGGAGCCTACATTTGTAATGTCTCTGGCTTTAGAGAACCAACATTTCCTGCACATACGGCTGCTATTTTATTATCTCAATGTAAATTAATGATTGCACAAGTCACTTACCATAAAAGTATAGTTACACAATGATTTCTAATCTAGAGACTAAGACATTCACAACTCTAGGGTTACATGCTACAGGTGTAAATGCTTAAAAATAAAGGCATCATGTCAAGCACAATTTAATGACATTCTAAAAGTGCATAGTGATAACTAATTTTTGTAAGATTAAAATTTTGAAAGCATCTCCTATTTTTTTCAAAATCTCTTTATAAGCCTTCACCCCCAGGAAGTCTCCCAGAAAGCAGCATCTCGGCCTGTCTCTTTGGGACCCAAAACTCTCGGACCTGCAGAGTGGCCTGGGCTGCTTGGATTGAAAGTCTGCGCAGACCTGCATCTCGGCGCGACTGTTTGGGACTGGTAGGCACGCCCTTCATCCGCAGGGAACTGCCTGGAGATCTGCATCTGGGCCGGGTCTGTTTGGGCCCGTAGCCCCGCCCTTCACCCCCAGGAAGTATCCCAGAAAGCAGCATCTCAGCCTGTCTCTTTGGGACCCGAAACTCTCGGACCCGTAGAGGGGCCTGGGCTGTTTGGATCCAAAGTCTGTGCAGACCTGCATCTCGGCGCGACTCTTTGGGACTAGTAGGCCTGCCCTTCATCCCCAGGGAACTGCCTGGAGACCGGCATCGGGGCCAGGTCTGTTTGGGCCCGTAGCCCCACCCTTCACCCACAGGAAGTCTCCCAGAAAGCAGCATCGCGGACTATCTCTTTGGGACCCAAAACTCTCGGACCAGCAGAGTGGCCCGGGCTGTTTGGATTGGGAATATTGTGGAGATTGGCATCTTGGCCAGGTCTGTTTGGGACCGGGAACTTTTCAGAAACCAACATTCTGGCCTGACTCTTTGGGACCTGTAAGCCCTTCACTTGCAGGGAACCTCCTGGAGACCTGCCTGGGACAAAGCACGGTGGCCTGGCCTGCCTGAGATTCCACAGGCTCCGGGGTGGCCAAACCCAGCATTTGCCTTACAACTTAGGGAGCCAGGAGCCCACAGAGGGGAGTTAGGACCCTGTGAGGAAGCCAAGAGCCTGTGGGGGAGCCACTGCCCCTCCAGGAACTGAGGGTGTAACAAGTAATTTGCCACACGTGCAGAGAAAGCTTTGGAACACCGCTCAAAGTAAGGAAATATAGAAAAATGACAAAAGGAAAGACCAAAAGGCAGGCTCAAAGCCCTACCCCTCCCCAAGAAAGCTTAGAAGCTGTGTACATAGAAGAAAAAAGAAGCCATACAGCTGAAATGTCTGAAATGATATCAAATGAAATAAATATGCAAATAGGGAAAGCTATGGAGAAATTCAAATCAGAAATACTTGCCCAGGTAAAAGAAGAATTGATAAAAACAGTGAAAGAAATAGTGAACGCATCTAGTGAAAACACAGCTAAAAAATTAGAGGAACAAAGCAAACAGACAGAATCCCTCAAAGAACAATATAAGAAAAAACAGAATGCATAAAGCAGATTCAAAGAGATATACAGGAAATCAAAAATGCTATTGAAAGCTGTAAAAACCGCCTCAATGAAAGTGAAGACAGATTTTCAGACCTCGAAGATAAGATTGCAGCCAGTGAGCAGGAAAGACAAGATCTTTTAAAAATAACCAAGAATCAGGAAATAACAATTCAACATTTGCAAGATGATGCAAAGAGAAATAACATAAGATTAATAGGGATAAATGAAAAAGAAGGGGACAGCCCAAATGATATCAGGAGGATATTTACAGAAGTAATAGCTGAAAACTTCCCAAACATGAGAAGAGAAACAGACATCTGGATAAGTGAAGCATATAGAACTCCAAACAGCCATAACCAAAATAAAACTACACCCAGACACATAATAAGCACCATCCCAGAAATCCAACATAAGAATAGAATACTAAAAACTGTCAGAGAGAAAAGAGAGATCACCTATAAAGGAAAACCTATCAGAATCACAACAGACTTCTCAACACAAACAATGAAATCAAGAAGAGCATGGAGTGAAGTCTTTCAGATCCTAAAGGAAAACCACTTCCAAACCAGACTGACATACCCTGCAAAACTGTCCAAAATGGATGGAGAAATAAGATACTTCCATGACAAAGAACAGCTGAAGAACTTCATGAACACCAAACCAAACCTACAAAGAATACTGAAAGACATTCTACATACACACGGGAGAAAACCACCAAGCAAGGCAGACAGTTAAACAGAATGGAAAGCTAAAGAAACAACAGCAGAAAGATAACATGTCAACAATAAACCAATATATAACAGTTACAACCATTAATGTAAATGGCCTCAACTCGCCAATCAAAAGAAACAGACTGGCAGAATGGATCAAGAAATAACATCCAACCATATGCTGTCTACAAGAAACCCACCTAACCCAAAAGGACACTCATAGACTGAAAGTCAAGGCATGGAAAACAATACTTCATGCAACAGGAAACCAAAAAAAAGCAGGAGTGGCAATCCTGTTTGCAGACAATGTGAATTTCAAACCAAGAATGATCCAAAGAGATAAAGAAGGTCACTACATACTAGTTAGGGGAAAACTTCAAGAGGAAGAGATAACAATCT
>PVJX010009464.1:0-61014 GCA_004027295.1 Dolichotis patagonum
CTAGATCCTTAGAGGGATGAAATTGGCCTGTGGAGCAAGAATCCAACATTATTAACCTAATTTTGGGGCCTCCTGATTGACTGCAGTGTTCTGTGGCCCATGGTCATGTCCACTCCTTCCCAGAGGGAAAAACATGGCTCAGGAAAGGAACCAGGGCCAATGTCCTTGACCACATCTTGCAGATTCTAATGGAATCTGCATCATGGCAATCCTTTCCCCCAGGGAAAACCACAGGAGGAAAGAGTACAGTAAGATCCTTTCTGGATCACAAAAGGGTAAAAATGTAAAGACTAGCATCTCTCAGGAAGGTGAAGAAGGAAGAAGACAAAAGAGGAGTCATGTGTGAATGCACCTAGGTGTCCAGTGAGGCTGGAAACAGAAAGCTAAGGGGCAAACCAAAGGTCTTAGACAACAGAGTTTTTATAAAGTTAAAGGCAAAGTTAAAGAGAAAAATTAAAGCAGTCAGATAGAATAATTTAAGCTTGGTCATTTCAGAGTCCTGGATATGTATCAAGTAATGAGAGGAAACAGAGAGATTGATACAAAATGAATAAATGACTGAGAGCTACTCCATACAAGAAGACTGTGTTAGGACTTTGTGTTTGGGTGTGGCGTTGTGTGTATATGTGTGCGAGTGTATATCCATGGTTGTGTGACCTTATCAATTTGTAGTTTTGTTTGTATAGGTGTATATGCAAGATTTTGGAGATATCTCTGAGGATTTTCATTGCAGAGGAAGGGGAAGATTATTTCTGTTGCTTTAAAATACAGGTCCATCTGGGTTTGAAGTGGTGGTAGGCAGGAAAAAGGAGAGTGAAAGTGTTGGAAAAACTGACCTGGATGTGGCGGGACAGTGGGGCACTGCCAAGTATAGAGGTGGCCAGCCCACCACAACTGTGGTCACCCTCCAAACCTGCTCAAAATCTCTGCTGTCCCAGAACCATTTTAGTTCCCATGCATTGTACTTACCCTGCACATTTTATGGTTGTTAGTCCTCTATGTCACTAGAAATCACTCAGAAAGTGACCTCATTTTTTTCAGACCCCTAAGATCAACTCTTCTCTGTTTCTTCTATTTCCCAAACACCATCCTCCAAGAGGAGTTGAATAATTCTTTGCAACCCAACTCAGCACTGGTCTTCAGGTTATACTGGAAAGGAGGAAAAATTGAGAAAATAATGATACTTTTCTTACCATCTCAGATGACTCTGGAATGGAAGAGTAAATTTCTATTCTCTAAGAATTCCCTGAGAGGTAGATATGATAGAAACTGTGGAGAAGAGGTGGGAGTGTGCTCAGATAAGCGAGATTCTTGAACTGAGAGGTCAGTGACAATTTCTAGATTTGAAGGAGGGAGTGGGGATGCTAAATTGTCAACTTGGTCTGTTCTTGGTCAGAGTATTTTCTTGTGAAGCTGATTCAAGTCAAACTAACCTGGATGGAGAATAGAGTGCCTTATTCTTTGTTTCTAAATATCGCTTATACAATTTAATTTGGGATCTACTTGAGAAATGCAATGGCTCGATGAAAAGCCAACAGGAAATACTGCAAGAACAGTACTATGGTGTGCAAATTCAGGTTCCCAGGCTGAAGTGGTTTCACTCAGCAAACACTTACTGAAGGTGGATAATGTGACCACACAGTCTGTGTGTTGGGGCACAAGCAGATATACTACTGCACAAGTTCATACTTGCCTGAGTTTTACAGGTGAGTGAGAAATAATAGCTCACAGGTGAATCAGTGAATTTAGATGATACAGATAGTGATGAGATGTGGATTGCACTGCGAATGACTGGACTTCAGCAGAGAAGTGATATCCTCTGTGTGACAGATGGAAACTGGATTGAAGGGGGTTGGCAAGGGCAAAAAGCAAAGAGATCAGTTTTGAGTTCACTGCAGCTGTCTGGGCAACTAATGCTAGTGCCTTGATCTGAGGTAATAAGAAGTGGTTGTCTATGCACCCACCCAAACAGTTCAAAATGAAAAGAGTAATCACACCAAGTGATAGCAAAGAGGAAGAGCGAATGGGACTCTTACACACGGCCTGCAGTATTATAAATTGGCATAAACAGTTTTAAAAATTGCTTGACAATATTTTCTACAGTTAAATTAACACATAGCCTAAAAACAAGTAAGCCTTTCCTCCCCACAGAAATGAGGGTTCGTGTTCTATGGGGAAAAGTGGAAAAAGAAAGAGTTTGTGTAGATTTCTTCACTGCAGAGAAAAACAAGAAAAGTAAACGACAATCAACAGGAATGAGCAAGCAAGTAAGCTGAAGAATAAACTTAACAGCATACATGGCTCTCAGGTAATCAGAGCAAAAACAGTCAATTGTGAAAAAATATATACCCAGTCCATTAATGTGCAAGTTGAAACATAGAGATCATAGTAGTGGTTACTTTTAGAAGGGTATTTACCAGAACAGAACACAAAGGACCATTCTAGGATGCAGGAAAGAGGTATCTTGAAATGCCAAGCAATGACTAGGCTGTTTAATCTCTCTGTCCTTAGGCAAAGAGTCCAGGGACTGAGATGTGACTGTTCATGGACATCAAAAGATGCAGCTATGGGGTACTGTCAGTTACAGATATAGAGAAATTCAGTATCCATCCATCCATCCATCAGTTCATCTGTCTATCCATCCACCCACTCATCCATCCCTGTGCTCCTATATGCCAAGCAACATGAATGTAGAGAACCACTAAGCATGAATCTTGTCTTCTGAAATATCAAAAGCTTGTAAAATGAGAGAAAGTGGTTAACACTTCATTCCTAAGTCAAACCTATTAAGAGAGAAATACAGATAATCCTGATTTCCCATGATTCCACTTACAAATTTTCATCTTTACAATGGTGGCAAAGTGTATTCATACAACCATTCTTCTTTTTACTTCCAATAGAGATATGAATTAATTATGTGAGATATTTGATGCTTTATTATAAAATGACATTTGTGCCAAATACTTTTGCCAAAATGTAGGCTAATTTAAGTTTCTGAGTATATGTAAAACAGGATAGGAACCAATAAGGGTAGTGCACACCTGTAGGAGGATTGCAAGATTGAAGCCATTGTGGGGAAGTTAGTGACTTAGTGAGATACCATCAGTAAATAAATAGATGATAGGTGACTGATAGATAGATAGATAGATAGATAGGATCTGGGGATGTAGCTCAGTCTTCAATACTGAAAAAGATAGATCATCCTACTTTGTACTTTCAATGCAGATATGAACCAGTTACATGGGATATTTGACCCTTTATTATGAAATCAGCTGTGTGTCAAATAATTTTTTCTAACTATAGACTAATTTAATTGTTCTGAGCTAGGCAGCTAGGAAGTTTTGTGGTTCAAGTGTACTATGTACATTTTCAACCTGAGGTATTTTAAATTTGGAGTGAAATAATTAGATGTAACACAGTGGTAAATCAAGGGACATCAGCAGGCACTCTGGGGGCACCTATTACCCTGAAAAGAACTTTGGAGACTTTTGGCACAGCCAGCCCAGGTTGCCCTGTGGGCCTGTAGAAGGAGCAGTTCTAACCTTGACAGACAGGTAGAGACCACCATGGCAGCCCAGTCCAGGGCAGCAGGATGGCCTAGGCAGTGTTCTTGCCAGGTTTCCTTTGTTGTGTTAGTGACTAATCCTAAATAGGTGGACACATGATATTCTGCTGTGTATGAGCTTGCTCTGCATGTGAGATGCCTTTGTGATGCTCATCTGAGCTCAGGTCAAGGAAGGGGCAGAGACCTCCGTGGAAACATTTATCACCTCATTATGGAAACTGCTCCTGGAGCAAAGGACAAATGGCAATGATGACAATTCTCTGGGCCAGGCCAGATTTCTCTTCACAATTTCTCTCTGAGATGTCCAGGCCGCAATCTCACCAATGCCAGAGCCCTGTGGGTGAGAATTCCTGTTGTCTAGCTTTCTGGGAGATACAAGGGTATGGATTATTTATAAAGTGAATTTGGTGGTTGAAACACACTTCCTTGCCAGTCCATGCCCCATGCAATGAAGTTGATTGGCAGTTGGGTGAAAGCATGAACTAAAGGACTGAACACTAGTTAACTAGTTGGTCCTTGGAAGGGCTGTCCCTGCAGATGAAGTAAGCTGAATGTCCATCCTGAGAAAGCTTGACACAGTGAATTTGTTTTTGGAAAAGGAACTTGACCTGTCCATTTGTATTCAGCAGTATACAAAGGAAATTTACCAGGTGGGTCTGGTAGTATATGCCCTATAATCCCACCACTTTGGTACACTGAGGTAAGAGGATTGAAAGTTCCAGAGAAGCCTGGGCAATTGTAGCAATTTAGGAAGACCCTGTTTTCAAATAAATAATTTTTATAAAGAGGCTGGGGATGCTGCTCAAAGTGAATTCCCTAGCTTCACATTCTAGTACTGATAAAAAGATTTATTAGTTCATTCAGTTTGAGCCTCAGAAAATCAGCCTTGGCAGGCAAGCAAAACAGAAGCTATGTACCCACCTCTTGTGGGGAAATACTGCTTTTTTCATGCTATAGATAAAGTAAATTTTAGACTGCTGAGGTCATGGGTTTAAGGTCACCCAGTTACACAGTGATGGAGCATTAGAGTCTCTAATCCACAATCTGTCCAACAACAAACACTTTTCGTTTCCCACTGCAACCCCTTTGCTGTCACCATATAAAACACACAGTAGTTTTTCAGTGTCTTCATCTAACATGTGAATAGATGATCTGGTCGGTGGATTTGCTGCCTAAAGATGCAATCTTGATTTGGATGGGACGATTGTGTGGTGGGACTGTCCCTACATCCTAACTAAGATCTGAGAAAAAGCTCCCAGTGACAACCTTAGAGTTTGTACAGGGAATCAAACTGTCTAAATGTACCAACTTCTTGAAGCGTCCTGAAATCTTTTTTCATTAATTATAGTTCTTTCTGAGAACTAGCAATGCACTACCTAACTTAATTTCTACTACTGCACATACTATTATCCTCATTTTATGGGGGAGAACTTTGATGCTCAGAGAGGTTAAGTAACTTGCTCAAGGTCACCCTTTTCCATAGTGCTGGAGCCAAGATCTCAGTTATCATCTGTCAATTGCAAATGCCCACATTTTTAATGGATACTGCTTTGCTTCTGCCCAAGCTGGTCCTATTGAGAACATTCAGAAAAGTTTGGGGTCCCTATAGCTTCTGAGTGCCAGGCATGCAAAACTCACTTCCCAAAATAAACTCTTGCAAATTCCAATGAATTCCACCTTCTCCCACACCGATAAAGAAAGAAGCAGCCAGCAGAGATTTTGCTTTGCTTGTCAAGAAGCTCCAGATTAGAAAGCTAGTTAACAATTCATCTAAAAGAAGCAGAGTATTCCAAGCATATCCAAATTAATATTTATAGAAGGAGTGCTTGCTCAGACCCAATTATTTTGAGGGTCTAGAAGCTGGGCACAAGTGAAGCATAGATCAGGGGGAGGAAGCAAGACACTGGGGGAAGAGACCCTGGGGAAGACAGCCAGGACTGTGCCCAGTGCAAGTATGGGTGTCGATTGGGATGGGTGCAATCAGTGGCATAAACAGATAACACATCCCTAGGCCTCTCAGCTAGGTCTAGGTAAACACCAAGCTTTACTACAGCTTCAATGTTTTTCTGTAGCACAAAAGGTGGACAGAGTTTGCCTTTGCAAGCGACACAGACTCAAATGTCTGCAGAAATGAGGCAGTCAGAAAAATTTGTAGATGTGGACACTGACAACGCCTGGGAGTCAGGTACCATTACTTCCTGTTTCCAATTCATTTCTGCCAGGAGGATGGGGCCCTTGACCTGGTCAGCCAGAATTTTTCTGTATAGAAAATTCAAATGTAAATTTGAAATCTCCATAGCAACTAATTCACATTTTTAAGTAGTACAAGTGTTGAACAAAGCTTATTTGTGTTATTTTGGGCCCCTGTGCTACCACAGGACATAGTATCCAGCTTACAGGTAGGAGTTTGCAATTATTTTCAGTGGCTTTGATGAAGTTTTACTGTTTTGTCTCATAAAATTCTCTCAGCACTGGCTTAAGACCACTGAGTCTGTGATGGTATTTCTCCAGGCTCCAGCCGAGTTAGCCCATGGCAATCTCAGAACCTGAAGTCTCTTTTAGAACTCCTTACCTACCACTGAGAAACAAAAAGCAATCTTCATCTTTGCTCTTATTCCCAAAAACTTAGTGCCATAATAAAAATGTTTTCCTGCCAGCTACATATCCAGTGGAACTGGTTTTTGGATCCCAGATCTCTAAGTGTCTTTTCTCCCATTTATCTTGTGTAAAGTCCTCAATGGATGTTTGGAAAATGCTCCTGCTCAAAACCCTCCAAAGATTTTTCTTTGTCCTCCTGCAAGAGACTCAGAATGGCAGGCAGTCATGACCCTGCAAAACGTAGTCCTTGATTGTCTTGCCTGCCTGCCTGCCCTCCCTCCCCCTTTAACCTCACATTCTCTGATTGTTTGGAAGCAGCAAGAAGTGGTTCTAAGGAACTGACACCAAAGAGGAGATCACTGTTACCCAGCTGTAAACCACCACAGTTGTTGCTTGTCTGAACCTTGCCTTCTCCACTTAACCAATTTAGTCAATTCTCAACATAACAGCTAGAACCATCATTATAACCTGTGATCAGCCCACATATCTTTCTTGTTTAAAACATTCCCTAAAGCATTAAGGGTTTCCTGTTATACTGAAAATAAAAATCAAATTTTCATTGCAATTTACAATTAATATTCACTGGATACTTATATACCAGCACTTAGTATATACTAACATGTCAGATGACTTTGTGGATAGGTTCTATCATTATTCCCATTTGATATATTTTCACTAGAGGCACAGAAAGGAAAGGTAGCTGGAAGTAATTGGGCACATAGCTAGGAAGTAATGAATTTGGAAGGGATAGGCTAATTTCAGGGCTCACAATTTCATCCACTGAACTACTATTTTTGTATGGTCTCTTGTAATTTCACAGATTTTATTGTTACTTCTCAAACTTTTCACATTCATTGTGACTTTTGGTTCTGCTAGTCTTTACTTGGAAATTCTTCCATCAGATCATCATATGGCTATCTAATTCTCTGGCCCAGGGCTTTGTACTTGCTACCTTACAAAACCAGCATCTCTCCTTCTGAGACAGATCCCTCTTTTCTGGACCATACCAATTTTCTAAGAAGTATTAAATTAATGTTGAAGAGGAAAGGTTTGAAAAGGGAGAAGAGCCAGGTGTTTTGGAGAGTCTTATAGCAGGACCTGATAGAATTGCCTGAGGTCAGTGGGGTGAATTAATTCCCACAATGCTATTATGAAAAGTCCAATCAGCATAGATTCCTCTTCGCTTCCATTTGGCCTCAACCGTGTATCTCACTTGGCTAAAGGAGAACGAGATGTCTAGACTGACATGAACAGCTGGCACATTGGTACACATCATAGAAAAATGTACCTTCCCTCTTCCCTCACGATGACATAGACACAGCCTTCTACCAGAATGCAAAGCTGATGAACAGAATCTGGGTAAACTTCAGGCCCCAAAATAATCCTTCACCAAGAAGTCTTGTCTGGTGCACAACCTTCACAACCACCTGTGACAACCTAGCTAGCCTTACTCATAGATGGGGAGGTGGTAATTCCCCAAAAGGAAACTGAGGACTGTCACTAAAGAAGTGAGTCCATATGCTGAGCAGCAACATGCAAACAAATTCATTGGTGCCTAACATATTTTAGTTGACAGGCTTTACAGATACTAAATTTTAATGTCTTCTCCCAAGCCATAAGTCAGTATCTCGAGAAGTGACATGCAAATATCAATATAGGAATGTGTGCTTATCTGTGGTCTTGCCTTCTACACTTTCATTTACTGAGATGGCTCCCCTTGATGGTCAGTTTAACTGAATTAAGAGCCATCTAAGACAGTCATGAAGCACACTTCTGGACATGTCTCCGTGGGTCATGGCCTTGAGGACTATAGTTGGTCCCTTGCTCTTTCCTTTCCACTGAGTTGAGCAGGTTTCTTATTCCTTGCACTTCCCCCATGATGTTTCTGCCCCTGAGCTAGTCAACCATGAACTGAGACCTCTAAAAACACAAGCCAAAGTAAACTCTTCCTCCTCTGAAATGTGGATGTCAGGTATTTTGCCCTAGCAATGAAAAACTGACCAATACAGTTACTACTTACTTTCAACTGGACTCTGAAGGTACTCACAGAAAAAGTCAGAAATAAACAATCTATAAATTTTAATTTGTGTAGCTTTCATAGAAGTATGAAAAAAATGACTATTCTACTCCATCCTACCCAGTATGTGAATCATGCCTTAGTCCAGTGCACTCACACAGTATATGTGTGTACCCATTAGTCACTTAGTGACTGTCTCACTTATCAGAGCAACCTTCATAGCATCACACTGCCTATCTTCCTTTTGCTTTTTTAAACTTATTTTAATTGTACTTTTTTATGTGTTTTACTTAATAATGGTCCTAACAAAGAAGCACAAGGGTATAAATAATGGAAAGACAGATAATTTGATACATGGTTTTATATAGCATTTCAGGGAAGATAGAAAAAAATTATAGTATACATGGTATTTATGCTATCCATTGTTTTGGGTGTCCCCTGAAGGTCTTGAAATGCATTTTCCATAGATAAAGGGAGACAATTTTTTAAAAATATTCTCACGACAATATGCTCTCAGGTTTTAAAATAGATGCTCTAAACTTTCCCTCCACTGAATGTTACAGTTTCCTTCCAGGATCAAATGATAGTTTTCTGTTTTCACCTTTCCCTGGAATGATTATATATGGCACACACGCACACCCCTCCTGCTGTAAAAGTGCCTGCTCACACTCTCAAGGGAACTCACTTGGCCTGTACCTGTCCTGTGGCCATTCTACTCAGTCACTTCAGAGTCTACCAGTCAATGCCTTGTCCCCACATATGCGTGTCCACCTCTCTAGACCAGGAGCTCCACAAATGCAGGGATCAGTCTAGATTCATAACAGACCTAAATGTATCACCCTAAAAACTACCCTAAATCCAAGGATTTGGAAGGGTTGTCCTGTATCTTTCCATTTTCTGCTAATATTGCATCCCAACCTGAGCTGACTTACCACTTTAGTTGTCTTGCTGGCACCTCTGTGTCTTCAATCCAAAACCAACATTTCTACTTGATTTTGAAATTTCCATTACCCTCAAATCACAACAGTTCGTATTCCCTGGGTATCTATTTTACTTGGTTTTGTTCGTTTTCTTTTTATGTCTTTGGCTCTTTAGACAACTCAAGTTAGATCAGTGCTTCTTCCTGCCCACAATAAAACTTCCCATCCTCCCATATACTCAGTCTCAGTTAAAATTCTTGGGTTTCTCTTCACTGCCTTTGTTTCTCCAGAGCTTTTCATCTTTTGCTGCAGTTTAAGCCCTATCCTTAAAGAGAAATCCCTTGTATATTTTCTCTGCATTTCATCTACTCAAAACTCAAGGACTTGTGCTATCTTCCAGGCTCACTCTGATTCCCCAAGAATAGCAGCCAGGACTTGAATTAGAAAGACGGTGCAAAGGAAGGCTTTGGGCTGATCTGTGCACGCAGTTTTACCTTGATGTGCTGGAGACAGATGAGAGAGGGATTTCAGAGAGAGTGCCTGTCTCTGCTCAGTGTCAGCAGCTGCTCCTAAGTCAACAGAGCAATGGTGTGTGCCTGGGCTGAAGAGAACAGAAGTTGCTTAAATTGTTTTTCATTCCCTCTGAAACCAATAAGTGCTACTCCATTGCTTGGCACAATTGAGTTCCTCAACAGTGCCCCAACATGATGTCAAATCAAATCTTAATCTTGTCAGATGCTGGCTCTGTGAACTCCTAGCAGCAGACCTAGAGCCAGCTCAGGAGGATTGGAGGTCCTGTTCCAAATGGCCTGTACAGAGGACTGCAGGGACTCATTTTCTTCAAGATCCAGAAAATACGTTGTCTAGCAAATATAGGGGTTCTTAGAGATACTTTCTGGTACATTTAATGTTCCCCTGAGCAATAGCAGAGCCTAAAATCTACCTTTGTGATAAAGTTCCACAAAATAGCAGTGAGTAGGCAGGAAGTTGATGAAATGATGGAATGATGCAGGTAGATGGGTACATTTATTCAAACACCGTGTAGTTATTGAGGACTAAAACCCTGCAGATCTATTGATGAGTGAGAAAATTTCAGTACACTGAATGGACTGATGTTATAGTCATGATCCCTCTCTCATTCATTTTGGAAAAACACAGTCCTTAGAAGATAAAGAGCTATTGAGGCATGCGATAAGAAAAAAAAAAATCCCTGCCCTTCAGAGGACCTGGGAAATCCAATCTATCTTCTGGATTTCATGTTCTGACCTAACAAATTTGCCTGACTACACACCATTTATAGACAAGAGGCTACTATGTTAGTGATAAATGAAACTCATTTTTTGTCCATCTCCACTTGCGTTCACCAGGTACTTAGGCTCTGGGTTCCCAAGATTCACTCCATAGAGTGTCCTTCTGGAGCTCTCCCACAGGTAGGACAGCTCAGCCTAAAATCCAAGGCTTTTGGTGGTGTAGATGGTTATCATTATAGACCCTAAGGACAAATTTGCATCTCATTAGCTGTGTGAATCCATTCCATATACCCTGAGTCTACTTTTTTAAACTTTTTTCAACTAAAAAACAGAATAATATAAATACTGACTTTTCAGAGTTGAAGTAAGGATTTATTGAGATAATTCAGGTAAGAAGTCAACAAATATTAGCTGCCATCGTAATACCCCAGTAATAAAAATTGTTTTGTTATTCTCATCCACATGTACACTATATTTTAACTGAAGTGTGATCCAAATGCACTCCAATACACAGATGGTAAGTATACAGTTTGATGTCATCCATTTAAACACCATTCAAACAACACAGAGAGCATTTCCATGGCTTGAGAGTTCACTCATGCCCTGTTACGGTTTGGGTCTAAAATGTCTGTTTGAAGTCTCATGTGTGTGGAAGGTGATAGGATCATGTGGCTGCTCATCAGTATAGTCACACACTCATGAGTTTAGTAGCTGAATGTATTGTTAGAAGGTTGGGCCTGGTTAGAGGTGTGTCACTGGGGGTGTAACCTGGAAAAGTGTATTCTTGTCCTCGGATCTTTCTCCTCTCTTCCCCTGATTTTTGGCTGCTATAGACCAAACAGCTCTACACTTCTGTTCCCTTCTACCGTGTCGTTTCTGTTCTGGAGCTAGCTGATCACGGACTGGAACCGTGAGTCAAACATACATTTCTTCTTCCCCTAAACATAGGTGCATTTTTAAAATTTATTTATTTATTTATTTATTTATTTATTTAGACTCATCGAGTTTCACCCATGTGGCAGCTGAGTCCTTTTTACTGCTGAGTAGTTTCCTAGTGTTAGTGTCTTTGCTGGGACAGAGACTTATCTATCCAATTGACTCAGCGTGCTTGTGTTATTTTATACCCACCTGCAATGTATGTAGCTCCAGTTGCTAATACTCTCATCAACATCTGGTATGCTCATTCTTTTTTTATTTGTCCCTCTGTATGATTAATAGGTGCTGTTCTGATTTGTTCATCTTGAGGTTGTTATAGCCTAAAGATACACTGTATTTGTAGGATATTTATCATCAGCATCACTTGTCTAAGGACGTTTGAAACTGGAGGAATGAAAGTCATATAGGAGTTTGTGGTTTTAACTCAGTGTACTGAGTTGTGGGTTTGCTCATGTCTAGGAGTGGTTCCTCACCAAAAGCACACTGACAGGTGAAAGTCAGTCCTTCCAACAGCAGGCAGAATAGTGAAACTTACTACACAATAGAGCTTGAATGCTTATATCTTCAAATCCACCCAGAATCCTAGGATGAAAAACATTAATGACTACTTCTTGAGTTTATGTGAATTGAATAAACCTCTGAATGTTTCTGAGAGCCGTATCCATGTTTTTCTTTGAAAAACCTGATAATTTTTAATGCTTATACTTCGTATCAGTTTGACCCGACTCCCCAGTCCCACAGTTGTGCCCCTAACACAGTTTTCACAAAGTTGACTGAACTTAAGTCACAGGGCATGTCTCAGTTGCCCAAGACTGTGCGGAGTTTTATTGCAGCTACTGAGGCAGAACAACTGATACACTGGTAGTATACAAATTTGAAGCAACTAGGCCAAACCTTCAGCCACATAGGAAGAACTTCCTGAAGAGGAATGGACAAAAAGACAATGCAGAGGGTGATGTTTTTATTTGTTTTCGCTTCACCACTTTATTATCATTGATGTGTCTGACCTGTGAAATTTAAAGTACATAATGTGATGAGTTTTATGACATTCACATACCAATGAAAACATCACCACCATCACTTTAATGAATATAGTCATCACCCTCAAACCTTCTCGGGGTCATTGTGTCATTCCTTCCATCCCCTAGCAACCTATCCTGTCATGGTAGATTAGTTTTCACTTTCGCCACTTCGGTATAAGATGATCCATATAAGCATACTCATGAGTTTGGGCTTCTTCTACTCAAGAAAATTGTTCTAAGTTCTCCCGATGTTGTTGTGTGTATCACTGTTTTGCATCTTTCTGACTGCTGAATGGCAGCCCACTCCATGGCTACATTACAACTTGTCATCTACTCAGCTTTGCAGGTGCGCTGGGATGTTGTTTCTCATTAGGTCTACTGTGAGTAAAGTTGCCATGAAGATGCTCGTACAAATCTCTCTGTGGTATTTCCTTTCACTTACCTTGCAGAAACACCTCAAGATTTGTGTAAGAGTGACTTAGTCATATGATAACTTGCTTTACCTTTTAAATTGACAAATAGGTTAAAACTAATTGTATCACATACAGGTTTCTTTATACTACTACGTGTTTGCAGTACATAGTGACTACATTCCTTGAGGAAGTTGGTACATGCACCTAACACACCTAAACTTCTTTTTTCACTCCCTTTCCCTTCCTTCCCTCTCTCCTCCCTGCATTTCTTGATCCCTTCCTCCTTTCAGAATGATCTATCACCCTCCTTCCTATTATCTATCTTTTATTTTGTTCTTTATTTTAATGCTGGATGTCTCACAAAAGACAAACTATGCGATATCCAAGCTTTTGTGTTTGACTTATTTCACTCAATATTATGGTCTCAAGTTACATCTATTTACCTACCAGGGCCTCAAGTTTATCTCTCTTTACTACAAAGTAGTAATTCATTGTGTGTAAATACCACATTTTCCTTATTCATTCATCTGTTAATGGACATATAAGCCACTCCCAAGATTCAGATATTATCAATTGTGCTGCTATAAACACAGACATTCATAGACCACTGTAATGTGACATCTTTAACTCTTTCTAGAGGATACCTAGAAAGAGAATAGTTGCACTAAATGGAATTTCTATTTTCATTTTTTAAAGTCTCCATTCTGATTTCTAGAGTGACCATGCTGTTTTACATGTCCACCAACAATGTAGAAGGGTTCCTTTCCCTGAAGACTCTCCAGCATTTGTTATTATTTGATCTCCTTATGATGGCCATTCTTTCTGGGGTAAGATGAAATCTCAGTGTTGTTTTAATTTGGGAAAGGAAGAAGTTGTTTAATTAGAAAGTGTTGAAGTTGTCTAATTACAAAAGAAAGAAGTCAAATTATCATTATTTACAAAGGGTATGATTTCTACATAGAATAGTAAAAAAAAACTGACCAAAAGACATTTGGAATTAATAGTCAAACACAGCAATGTAGCAAGACACAAAATCAATGCACAAAAAATCAATAGCCTTCCTCTATACTAAAATGAACCCACTAAGAAAGAAATTAGGAGAAATTACCATTCAAAGTACACCAAGAAAAATTAAATATTTAGGAATTAACCTAAGGAAATGAAAGTCCTCTACAATGAAAACTACAGTACATTAAAAAAGGAAAGCAAATAGGACATTAGAAAATGGAAAGATATCCCCTGTTCTAAGATAGGCAAAGCCATTATATAAAAAATGGCCATACTTCCAAAATGGATACACAGATTTAATGCAAACCCAATCAACATATCAATAACATTCTTCACATGTCTGGAGAAAACAATCTTAAAATTCATGCAGCTTTATATTCTCACCATCATATTTGTGAGTGAGATGCATACCACTTCATTGCCAACACTTGATAAGGCCAACCTTATTCTTTTATTATTATGTAAAAACTTTTTAAAATTTTTATTTAAAGAGAAAAAAAACCTAATCAAACAAAACAAAGGGTAGCAACAATACACAATTCCAAGGAAAAGAACAACAACAACAACAAAAACACTAAGAAATCATTACTTGACAAATTACAAACTGACATCTTGGAAACAGTTGTTCAAATTACAAAATTAAAACATGCAAAGTACACATTCAAAGAGTGAGACTGTTAACAGTTCTGCTCCACGATCTGACAAAAACAGCAATATGGTCATCCATCTTACACACTCAAACATACATGCAATTATATCAAAAGGGTAAAGTTAAACACAACAAAACAGAACAAAGTGGGTCACAAGAAAGCAATGTAAGAAACATAAATTTCAAAGCTAGACAATTGGAGATATTCACTCTCTGTCATATTGACGCTTATTTTCTTCCAAATAGTTGTCCATATTGTCACATACAGGGAATTCACATGAAACAACATAGTATGGAACTGATCTGAACAGGACGAGGAAGGCATTTCCGGTCTTCAAGACCAGACAATAGGGAAGCCAAGAATGGCTGTCATAGTTTCTCTCATTCTCTTCAAAACATCTGTCCATACTTTCATGTGTGTTGAACTTAAACAAAACAAAACAAGCTAAAATCACTTTGAACAAAGAATGATAGCATTGCTGAATTTCACATCATGACATTACGGATCCAGCTCTGGGTACTGTAGTGTCTCTTTTTCTTCAAAGTAGTTGTTCATTTCAACATGCATTATATAGTTGATTCTTGTAACTGTTTATAAGCTCTATACATGCATGAGTCTCTACATGTATATCTATCCTTTCTATATTAGAGGGAAAAACAAAACAAAGCAAGATAAAACAAAACAATTCCTAGAAAATCATGAAGCCAAAAGTCATATAAAACCACAATACAAGGTGATCTACAATGGTTACCATGATGTCTCAGCAGTGTATAACAACATTAATAAAAGTGAAGCATTGGAGACATTATAAGACTTCAAAATCAGGCAACAATCAAACCAGAGTGGGTATCTTAGTGAAACTTGTCATCTTCAGTGTAGTTGCCTATAAACTTAGACTTGATGCTATCAATCACAACAGATTTGAATAAAATCAGTCAATACAAAATAGCAATCTAACAAACCAGATTCAAATAAGATCAGTCATAATAAAGACAGTACAAGCTATACAGGGCTTCAGATTAAGTTGATATGAAATTAAGGATGATTACCATAATATGTCCTCTTATTTTTGGGATAGCTGACCGTGTCAAGTCTAGTGCAAGTAGACAAACTGGAACAGCATGTAATCCATCCAAGCAGAATGATGAGAATAATGTAGATTTTAAATCTTGTTACCCCATTAACAATATCTTCTGCCTTCCTTTGTTAGACAATTCCTCCCCTTTCACTTCCATAGGGTGCACTGCTTATTTTGGGTCCCACTGCCTCCCTATATAGAGCATCTCAATGGACTCTATCTCCTGATCTACACTGCCTGTGTTTCTGTTAGTATTTCAAGGCCCTCTATACTAGAGATTACATCCAATCTTCTCTGCCTCATTTCTGCTATTCTATTTTTCTGCCATTTGTTGTCTATTTTTCTCTTCCACTCTACTGTCTGCCCCGTTCACTGAGGCCTCTCTGCCACTGTTCCTGAAATGCTCATATTCTTTTTCTCTCTCTTTAAAATGTCCTTCAGTATTTTTTTTAGGGTTGTATTGGTGGTCACAAATTCTCTCAGTTCCTCTTTGTCATGGAAGCATTTTGCTTCTCCATTAATTTCTAGGGAGAGTTTTTCAGGATACATAAATCTGGGCTGGAGGTTGTTCTACTTCAGGGCTTGAATTATTTCACTCCAAGCTCTTCTTGACCTGATGGTCTGTGTTGAGAAGTCTGCCGTGATTTTGATGGGTTTTCCTTTATAGGTGATATGTTTCTTTTCTTTGATGGCTTTTACTATTCTGCTCTTATATTGAATTTCTGGGATCTTGATTATTATGTGTCTGGGTGCAGCTCTGTTTTGGTTGTAGGTGGCTGGAGCTCTGTATGCTTCATATGTCTGCATATCATTTCCTTTTTCTATGTTTGGGAAGTTTTGCTTAATAATTTCTGTGAATAGCCTTTGCAATTCCTCTGTTTTCACTCCTGCTTCTTCATTCACATGCTTTATTCTTAAGTTTTAGATCCTCTTGTCATCTTATAGTCTTTGTATTGTTACTGCCTGCTCCCTTGTTATTTTTAAGAGATCTTCCCTTTCATGATCACACATTGCAAGCCTATGTTCAATTTTTGATAGTCTATCTTTAGTTTCTTTCAAGCAGTTTTGCCAACTTTCTATGGAGTCTTTAGTTTCCTGGTAATTTCTTTGAATATGCTTCTTGAATTCTAGGTTTGCTTTATATTCATCATTGAGCATTTCTTTCCTTTTGTATTCCTCCATTCTTCTGTCTGTGTCTTCTTGAGAGGTGCCCAGCCTTTCTTTTATTAATCTACTTATCTCTTGTTTAACTTGAATTAATATTTCAGTTTTGATCTCATTTACAAGGTCCCTAGGATATCTCTTTATGTCTGCTGACACTATGCTTGATGTTGCATGTTTGCAGCCCTCAATCTCTTTTACATTTATCTCTCCTGGATCAATATTCTCAGGGTTGGGGGTTGGGGGCTTTTTCTTATTTCTCTCTCTTGTCATGTTTTTGGTTCCTTCCATACAAGTGTATAGTGTAATTCCCAGCCCCTTTTTTGTTGGTTAGGGTTCTTCTGGAGCACTCAGGCTAGGGGCTTCTTCTCTCTGCAGTCCACTATCTGAGAGTGAATTGCAAGCAAAGGCAGTATACACTGACTCCTCCCCTCCAGGCCAGTCAACTTTTGCGAGCCTTCACTGCATCAGTGTGTGCTGCGCTCAGGGAATTAATTGATTTGTGACGACCTACTGGGTTGGCCCAGTCCAAGCAGATCCCAGCAACCCACTCTGTGAGGGGAGTAACAACTAAAGCCACTTCTTTACAGTGCTAGGGCTGTCCTTCCCAACTCCAACATGTTTTCCAGTTGGTTGCCCCTTTCCCATGGGAGTGTCTTATTCCCATCACTTACCGCGTGTTGATGCTGGTCCCTGAGAACTGCTGTGCTCCCCGACCTCAGTGTGGCTGCAGCGCAAATTCACAGTGCCTCTGGTTGGGTTGCTTGCAGGGCCAGGTCCAGTCAAGCCACGCACAGGGATATTCAGCTCCATGCTCCGGCCGCTCAAGCTAGTCACTTCAGCATGGGTTTGGTCGCTCAAGTCGCTCTTGGGCACGAATTCAGGCAGCTCGGTGAGAGTGCTGTGCTCGCTGATCTTAGCTTCGATAATGGTATCCCCGGGACCTCATATTCCAGTAGTTTCTTTGACTTCAGTTTCTTCCTGGGTTGAGAGAATCCATCGCCATCTGTTTGGATCTCTCCAGGGTGTTCCATTCTGACATCTGAGCTGTCTCTTTCAGAGAGACTCCATATCCTGCTACCTATAGGTCCACCATCTTTTCTTCTCTATGTAAAAAATTTTATTAACACACGTTAATTTGCACACATGCACTGAGCATGTCAAACTGCCCTTCTTTATGTTCAGCTCCAGCACACTTCCCTTATCCTACTGATACTTTTCTTTGTAATGTTAGCAACTCCAATGGTTGCCTTTCATTTAATTTTGATTTTGATTTCCACCATGATAAAATGGTGAGCATATTTTCTTGGGTTTATACACAACAACCATATATCCTTCTGGCAAAGTGTCTGCCAAGTATTTTGCCTATTATTTCACCAGGTTTTTTGTTAGTATTGAATTATAAAAGTTCTTTATTATACATAAATGGAAGATTTTGTCAAATCTATGGTTTTGCAAATATTTTCTTCCAATTTGTCATTTTCCTCTTGATTTCTTGTGAATAACCAAACTTTAAAAATTCAAAAAAATGGAATGTATTAATATTGCTTCTTTTATAGCTTTTTAAATCTTCTGTGTGGTTCCTTTGAAAAAATCTTTGCCAAACTTCAGGCCACTAATATTTTATCCTGTCATTTCTTCTAAAATTTCATATATTATCTCTTACAGTTTGAGCCATAGCTGACATACAGTTAAGTTTTGTACATCATATGACATGAATGTTGACAGATTCTCACTTATTCTTTTTTCTTTTTTTCTTGCTTTTTCTTTTTCATTGTCTAATCAGTTATCTAAAATATTACTGTATTAATTGAATTGCTTTAGTGACTTTGTGAAAACTTTGTTGGCTGTATACAAGTCTGTCTACTTCTGGACTCCAGTCTATATATATATATATATATATATATATATATATATATATATAAAACTTTTCACCACTGCTGTGCTATTTTGATTCCTCTAGCTTTATAAGTCTTGAAATAAGATAGTTGAAGTTCTGCAGCTTTATTCTTCAAAGTCATTTTGGCTACTGTAAGTTCTTTGCCTTGCTATTGTACATTCTTCACCTTGCTATACAAATTTTGAAATTAGCTTATCACTATAAAAATAGCCTGCTGAGATTTTGACTAGAGTTTGAGAGAAACAGTCAACCTGTTAGCAATTTGAAATTTTTGATTCATTAGCATAGTTTATCTTCCATTTCTTAGGCCTTTTACATTTGAAAATGTCAATTTCTTTTGATCATTTTTGTTGTACAGGTATTATATATATTATCAAAACAATCTCTCTATATTTTTAAAGTATATAGAAATGGAATGGATGTTGTATACTGCACCCCTACACCAGCACTTTGAACAAATCTATTGGTTCTGAGTTCTCCAATGGTCTCCACTTCTTATTTTGCTCAATTCTCCTACAGAGCATATTTACTTGACTTGGCCCCAGTCCTTCATTTTGATGCCTTGCATGGTTCTTTGGTCCCATTTTTCATGTCTTCATCATGAAGGCTTTGTTCATCCTGAGCTTATTACTTAGGAATTACTTTGCTCACTGAATTATAAACACGTAGTGTTGACTTACACCCCAGGTATATCAAAAGTTGCCATGCCCTTCTGACAGGTCACAGCTCAGCTGTAGCTGACAAATTGACTTACCTCAACCTCTACACTCACCTTGATCACTTTATTCATTCCTGTGGTCCATTAGTTTCTAAGCTGGTTCCTAGGTATCCCAGTTAGCATACATAATTTGCAAAGGTTTGTATTTTTAACAGACTAAAAGAAACACTGAAAGCAAGCATTTTTCACATTCTGTGTTGCAATGGTTGTGGTGGGGGACATCTCTGTGACATGTGAGTTGTAGAAGCAACAAATCAAAGATCGTTCAATACTAAAAATATCTAGTTAGAGATGAACGTGGGAGGAGGGAGGTCCATTCACAAGAGTTGTAAAAACTATAAAATATCTATGAATAAATTTAGCAAGCATGGCACTTATCTGAATAAAACTATAAAATTTTATTGAAGAGCATAAAACATGATCTGAATTAATGGAGAGATATAGCATGCTCCTGAATGTGATGACTTTGTGTTGTAAAATACCCACTCTTTCCAGATTATTACAACTACTTCCCAAAATTTCTATTGGAATTATGTATTTTATATTTTCAATTTTTAAAACTTTTGGTTCTATTTTTAGTAGAATGGAATAAATAAGATTATTAAAACCAAACTTGTAATAATTTCCATAAAGTTTTTGAAAAAGAATGACACAGAAAGAAAAATCTTACCACCTATAGGAAAACATATTCTAAAGATCCCCTACTCAAAACAGTATTGGCAGGAAATAAATATCAGATATTATAGTAGAAAGTAATACAGTATACAGAAATATACCCTTGTACATATGCAAATTTAACATCTGACATAAATAACATTTCAGTTCAAATGAGAAAATAGTTCCATTTAATAAAATGTTCTAGCATAAGAGGTTATCCATCTGGGAAGATAAAATAGTTAAATACTTCTTATAAACAACATACAGAAATAAGCATAGAAGATTTAGAAGTTAAACAGTACATAAAATTCAGTGTAAACTTAGGGGAAGAATTTATATGATCTTAGGTTGGAGGAAAACTTTTTCAATAACAAGGAGTATCCAGAAACCCACTGATGTGAATGTTGAAAACAATAAATGAATGAAATAGATATAACTATAATAAAAAGAAAGTTATTCTGAGGAGTCTGCATAGTGTTTATCAACAGCGATATCCCCCAGAAAGTCATTAATATCCATGTCTAAATGATCTTCAAGGTCAAGACTATAATGATTCTTTCATAATGTCTTACTTGTGTTGATCCAATTAAAAAATAATGGTGGCATTCAGAGGTGATTTTTAAGAACTGTAGTGAAAGTCTGTTTTTATAATGTCCATCTCTCACACTAAGTGCAACCATGTCCTGGTCTTATTTTGAAAAGCTACTTCTTTGCCATTTACCTACCCTGTGGTGCTCAGTGGAACTGACAACCATCCCAGTTACAGGGCTTGTAGACAGATGACTAGGACCTGACAATTCAGGGACTTTGATCACAAGGAAGTATTGTCTGGTTGGTTGAGAGATAGCAGACATCAACTTCTGAATTTCTCTTTCTATTATATAAGAGGAGGATTTTTTTTAAATTCAGGATCTCTTGAAGTTTCCATGTCAAGGGTGATTGGTATGGGTTTTATGTGAAAGCTCTTGATATTGTAATATTTGCAACTAATTCGACTTTAAAAAGCAATATTCTATGATCTTAACAAAGTGTATCTACAGGAAGTGCTCCAAATCCAGAGCTGTATAGAAAGAGAACTGAGGAACACTTTTATTTGGTTAAATTTTATAAGGTGATAAACAGTGGTAATTTTTCCCAAATCGCTCAACTGCTTCCAGTTTCAGGTTTCGAGTTCAACAACATAGAGATTTGAGTCCTGTTTCAGCTGTTCATTTATGCAACGATACTAAAAATAGCATTGTGTTTTAAGGATTGTTTGCAATGAAGCTCAGGTGAGCCATTTGGCTAAGGCCTACTTGGTAGTCTCCTTGAAGACAAAAAGTCACTGCAGCAAGAAGTTTTCCAGCTTCCAGGCCAGTTTTGCAGGTCTGCTGGCATATTTTTCCTGGAGAAACTTCCAAATCTTTGTGCCTCCTCTTCTCTGTCAGTGCTATGTCTATTTTCCTACTGTTTCTTCCATACAATCATCGACCATGTCTCTCTTCCTGTGAAATCTGTCTTGGAGAAAAGAGCTCAACTTATCCTGTCCTTGTGGTCAACTTTGGGGGTCATGTTTTAGTTTTATGTTGCTTATCCTGTTTTGCACTGATTTTTGATACCACTAAAGGAGAACCATCTCCCTTCCTTTTCCTGTCCTTTACTTTTAGCTCTTCATATATATGTTGACCTTGGCTTTCTTTTTCTCTTTCTCTTCTCTCTGCTCTCTTTATACCCCATTTTGTCACACTCTTTTTCACCTCACTTCCTCCTTTCTTTTCTCTTATTCTTGTATTTGTAAAATAAGAAAAATCATAACTGTATCAGTAGGACTACTTTTAGACATTGAAAAATACATTTAAGATTTCAAATTTTGCTTGAATATATAGTATGCTATTAAAAATGGAAGATATTCTTCCTTCTCCTGTTCTGAATCTGACCTCTTTACTCTAGCTGTTTTCTTAGAGAGCTCCTTGGTATCCACCCTCTGCCTCACCACCCACACTTTGTGCTGTCAAGTATGTATCTATGCCTTCTTCACCCCCACAGCTCAGAGAGGCAGCTGCCTTTATTCAGACCAGTAACAGCCCTTCCTTGGCTTTTTGTTGTTCCTTTTTCACTTGAGATATACAATGGTAACTTGTTACCTTGTTAAGATGATTGATTATATCAAAAGAGAAAAGAGTCACATTTCATGAACTTCATAATAAAGGCATATTTGCTCTATGCACATTTTAATTACTTTTGTCAAAGGATTATTTTAGGTGTCAAAGGCAGGATTGCTCAGAAGCCACCAGTTAGAACTTGGTTTATAGCTGAAGTTCTCTCTCCATGGTTCTGAAACATGAACTCATTTAATTCTCTTTGAGAGGGTGGACAGGAGACAGTTATTCAAAGACAGGCTTGACAGACACTGCTACAATAGCATCTCACTTTGAAGTTTTTGAATTACATTACCTGGCATCCATATCTCCCTACTGTAATGTCGTTTCTTGGCTCAGGAATCTTTAATGATTATTTTCTACTGCATCAAGCTCTCATGGCTCTTCTGTGACAGCAGGATGTTCTGGCAAAGAGCGTGGCTTCTGGGCCATCATCTCTCCATCACTAGCTAGGTGTGTGACCTTGGGAGAATTACTTCACTTCTGAGTGCTTTTACCAAGTGAGAATAAATGGAAATGGTAACATGCTTACTCCATAAGCTTTGCGGGGTTAAATGATTAATAAATCCAAAATGCTTATAAAAATCTCTGTCATGTATTAAGTGCCATATAAGAGTTAGTCAATAAAATCTTTCAACTCCAAATAATATAGAACTAATTTACTTTAGGTGGCAGGGTATGACTGATTCTGAACTAAATAACAGTTTTCATGAATGCCACTCACTATGTACCAAGTACTGTACTAGGTACCAAATATATGAGATGTAGACATACTGTACAGATATAGATGTATATGAAGATATAGATATAGACATACAAATATAGAATAGAAACAGATAAAGATATAGACATAGCTATGATCTGACACAGGAACTTTATGGAGTAGGTGTCATTTTCATCCTCATATTAAAGATGAGGAAATGAGATGCTGAAAGCTTCAAATCTTATGTTAAATTCCCAAATATTAAGTATTAATTTAAAAGTTGATTTTAGGGGCAAGTGAAAAATAACTAAAAATGTGTTATGCAAAAAGGAGGAGCATTTATTGTTCAGGTAACTGCAAGTCCCAAGGAGAAAAATTTCAGCCTCTGGCATAGACAAACCACGTGATTCAGTAATATTGTCTAGAATCTATCTTTTTCTCCTAGCTCCCTCTCTCTATTACCTTTATGTTACAGCAGGCTCACTTCCCATGGTAGCAAAAGAAAAAAAGAAAAAAATCATACTAATAATTTTCTTAACTGTATGCAGTGACACACACATAAAATCTCAGGTCTCTGGGAGGCTAAAACAGGAGGATCACAAGTTTGAGTACAACTTGGCAAACTTAGTGATTTAATGAGACCCCATCTCAAAATAGAAAGGCCTTGGGATGTAGCTCTGTGTAAAGGACTTGGGTTTAATCACTAGCACTACCCAAAACCCAAAAACTAAAACTAAATCCAAACCAAACTAAAGCAAATAAAAACTAACTCTTCTTTAACTTTAAAAAAATTTTTATTTATTTTCTTGCTTATTCATATAATTATCCCACGCTCTTTCCCTATACAGTTATTTCACTCATCGAGGGCTCTATTTTATTTTTGTAATTTCTATGTGATTAATTATGTAATAATGTTGCTCTGATCCTCAATTTGTTTCTTGTGATCTGTAATACTTCTTTCATCTTATTCTGTTGTTTTATTATCTCATCTTTGGGTCTAATATTATTGAAGTCTTGTTCTAATTAGTGTTACTTTTATGGATAGCAACAGTCCTCAGTGCTAGGAGCCATGTTATTCTCTAAGTCGCCTCATCTATCTTATATGGGACATGCTCATGGTTCTCTACCTTTTATCTTTTAGTCACATCAGTCTAACCTCAGTGTTATTATGTTGCTTCCATAAGCCTCTTTTTCACATTAATTGAAGTGGTCGTTCCACACCTCCTGTTTGCAGTAACAAGGTATATACACATGCACTCAGGTAAGAAAGAGACAGACAGAGATAGACAGGGACAGAAAGAAAGAGAGACAGAGGGAAGAAGAATCAGAGAGAAAGAGAAAGAGAGACAGACAGACAGACAGAAAAAGAGACAGGAAAGAGAAGAGAGACAAAAGGGCAGAAAGATAGAGATACAGGGAGGGAGTACAAATGTACAGAGACAGAGAGACACATAAAGAAAGAAGGAGAGAGGAAAAGGGGAAAATATGTCCTGCTCTTTTAGTCTATCTGAAAACTCTGTCTTTCTGATGAGTAAGAACTGGAGTCTGAGAATTACTTATATATTTCTATAGTTTGGATGTTGAATGTCCCCCCCAGAGTCCTGTGCATTAAAGGCTTGGACCCCAAGGTAAAGCTATTGGGGGGTGGGAACTACTGAGATATCCTTAGGTCACTTGACATGTTCCCAGAGGAAACATTAGGACCCTTGGTCCTTCTTTTGTTTTGTTTTTCTGCCATGAGGTGAGTAGTTATGCTATACCAGGCACCTCTGCCATAGTGAGTTGCCTTGGTGGAGGCCCAGAACATCAGGCAGGATTGATCTTGGACTGAAAACCACAAAATGGTAAACCAGAAGAAACTTCTTCTCCTTATATGCTATTTATCTCTGGCATTTCGTCATAGTGACAGAAAGCTGACTAACACACATATGCTTTTCCATACAAAGCATGTGAGATGCAAGGTGAGACAAGAATAAAGGTTAACTGCATAGACAGTTAAGAGATTTTTGGCTAAGAGAACAAGTCAGCATCTCCCAAAGATCCAGCCACATTGGAGCTTCGGTGGCTAAGAGAGAAAGCAACATGCCCTCCTTCCTGGTATGTGGCAGCAGTGCAAGAGAGCAGTGGGTCCACAGGAAGAGGACAAGTCAGTGTCTCCCTTGAGCCTACTGACCTGCAGGCTAAGAATCAAATGTCTCATATCCTACCCCCCACCCCAGTTAGCAACTGGATAGTGTCGAGGACAGCCAGAGTAGATAGCAACTAAGCCACATAAAGCAACTAAATGCTTGTATTGTTGGGTTGATTATGCTGGCCTGAGGCCAGAGGTCTGAGCATCTCTTGGGAGGATGACCATATTCAATACAGAAAATATGGAGGATTTCCTTATATCTTCTCTTTGAAGGCAAATATTGTTTTCACTGTTTTGCTTTCTTCTGATTGTTTTCCTCTATTCAATATTCTGTTTTGATAAGTTTTCTAATGTTATGTTTTTGTTTGATTTTGCTATACCTGATTGAATGGACAACTATTGTGAAGATAACGAGATATAATGTGGTACCTATGACTGTTATCCCGGTAACTTGCTCTGAAGTTCTGTACCAATTTCACTGCATTGTCTCAATTGGCTTTTTTCTGTCTTGTTTTGTTGTATCTTACTACCTTCAAAATAAAAAAAAGAGATTTTTTGCTCCCTCCAGCTGTTATCTGTCTTTTTTCTCTTCTTCTTCCTCTGCCTCTCCATGAGCTCCTACTTCTTATCTCTTTATCTCTCTCTTCCTCTCTCTCTTTCTCTCTCATCTCTATCTCTATATCACTGCACTTTTTTCTCTCTTACATTAAAAACCCCAAGATCTAAATTTTCTTCCAGTAGTTAAGGATACATTTCAATGGCTTTAGAAAAGTAATTCATACTTCAGATTTTATGCCAAATTAAGTTTAAGAACTTAAAAAAGAAAGGCAGATCATGATGGTTCTACTTGTCTCTAACACACACACACACAACACACACACATACACACACAACACACACACACACACACACACACACACACACACACTTTTGGTAAGTATCCAGGACTGAAGGCTGTTCAGTAGCTTTCAGTGGACAGTACCTGAGATGATATCTCTACCTGGGATATATTGATGAACCTTTTCCTAATTTTGTTTCCTGCTCTGCTTAGCACCATTCAGGGAAAGACTTTCAGGGCTTGAAACTCTGCCACATTTTGACAGAATATTGTTTCTTTTCCTCACTGTCATTTTGAAAGATTTCTAACATTCAGTCAAACCCTTTTTATTATACAGTTGCTGTTAGCAAAGACTACTTTTTGGTTATTACTATTTTTATTAATTTCATGAGTGCTGGAAATGTAGTTCTGTTTTTCCACTTGAGCATGCTTCTCTTACTGAGAAGCACCATTATCTCTCTAATAAAAAAGGAAACCGATATTCTGAGAGTTTGGATTTCTTAAAATACTCAGTAATTAGGTAATAGGAATAAGATAGAATCTATTCTCTTAATTCAAGTTCTGTAGTTTTCCCTCTTGCCTACACTCCTCTCAGTAGATATTTTCTATTCCTACTTGGAACTGGAACAGTGAAAGTGGGCCTATGCCAAACATGAAGAAGGCCAGTTATTATTAAGCATTAATAAGTTCAGTGATTCGGCATTATATTGCTAAAATGTATGTCTACAAGAAGCTAAGCATGGCTGGGTGTTAATACAAAGAGGAAGTAGGAAGCAAATAAGTTGTTGCTCTTAAAGAGCTTTGAGAGAGTCAGTCATATGCAGGTAGCCTTGCACGTGCTAGGCAAGCAACCCACCGCTGAGCTGTCTCCAACACTTTCTGTTCTTCTATTTTATTTTGAGACAGAATTTCATTAAATTGCCCAGGTTTGAATTACATGAACATGCCATTATAATCAATCTCTAGCTCTCCCTGTCTGTGTGTGTGTGTGTGTGTGCGCGCACGCGCGTTTGAATCTGGGACTTTGTGCATGCTAAAAACATGTTCTATCCCTGATCTACAGACCTAGTCCTCAATTATCATAAGTTCTCTGAAGAAATCAAGCAAATGCTATGATAGAGAGTAACCAGAATTGAGGTGGCAAAGATGCTACTTCCCCTAATATAGGTGAGAAGGCCCTTAGGGTGATTGGTGATATTTGAAGAAAAAGAGGATAGGGCAATGTCAGTCTTGTGAAAAGCAGAACAGAGACATGATCTAAATAGCAGATGCACAGCATTCAATCTCAAGAAGTAGAAAACAATTGGGAAAAAATGGAAGATCTGAGCAGAGACCAATATGACTCCATTGCAGATATAAAGGGGACAGATGGCAGATGATGATGTCAGAGTGGTGGGCAGAGGGCAGATCATGCAAGACAAATGCACCATGATAAAGAGTTTGACCAACTGTCAAGCAGACAAGTGACTTTCTGAAGGGGTTAGGATTTTTAAAAGAGGACATTTTAGCTGCTAGACAGCAGCACTGGTGCAAAATGACCATTACATTCTGTCTCAGAGGTGGCAACTTTGCAGCACTAAGTGAAAAGAATTCAGTGCATTTATATGTTGTAAAGAGTGTAGAGATGAAAGTGCTAGAGAAATTGATCCTATGGCTATTCTTACATGTCTAAAGGCCCACCCAGCATGGAATAGATTTCGCTGGCATTTTCTGCTTTCTCTCTGAACGTTAGGTAAGGATCTCTTTTTCATTTCCCCAGTTACATCTCACTTGCCAGTGTCTTTGCACATTGCCGCATGAATGTAAAGGTTAATTCTACATCTGTAACTTCAGGAAACGTTTGCATCCTGGTTGCCAACATCTTTGATGATTTGTCTTGGCCATTGCATACTAGCATGTCACTTCTTTCCACTCATCCTTTGAAAGCAGCCTATTAAAGAAAGATGATTTGGAGTGAGCGTCAATAATGTTAGGTGCTAAGTAATTCTTCAGTGAGTTGGTGCTCAGCAGATAGACTGAGTGGCCAAAAAGCTATTTTTGCTTACAAATGTCTCCATGTCATTGTGCAAACCTAAGAGATACTCTGTAAGTGTGCATGTAAAAAGCTATGGGTGACTCAGAAGTGTACACAATGAACATCAAAGCTAGATTATCAAAGTTCTTTTATCACAGCTCTTAGCACTGTCTTATGAGATTCTACTAGAGGAAACACAGGCTCCATTCAACATGAGCCCTGCCAATTTAAGCATATAAGTCAACCCTTTGAGCCTCAGTTTCCTATCTTATAATTTGAGATAAGTCCTCCTACCCCTCCATGCTTCTTGGAATAAGACATAGGGCAATCCATCTTTGTACCTTTTCTACCTTCAGTCCTGCTTCTTTATTAGCCATTTATATCAGATTTTATGGTCTTATGGAGTTTTATGTGCTAGACAAAAAACTCTGGAGACAGACCAGTTGGACTGGAATCTTGGTTATGTCATCATACTTGCTATGCAAACATGGACAAGTTGGTTAAAGTCTTTACGCTTCTGTTTCCCAATTTAAGTTACAACTATTATAAAATCCATCTATGAGGTTGTTGTGATGATAAAACCCATCAATGTAGTGTGTGTGATCATGTTGGGAAGATAGGATTTGCTTTATAATTGCTAGTCTCATTATTATTATTATTATTATTATTATTAATTGCTGTCTCTATAACTTATGGAAAGTTGGGATAACTTCCATGCATATTTGTTACAATATTTGTCTTAGTCTATTTTCTGTTACTATAATAAAATATCTGAGACCGAGTAATTTATAAAGAAAATAGGTTTATTTAACCTATAGTTCTGGAAATTGAAAGTTCAAAATCAGGTGGTCTGATCTCCTTGACTCTGGTAAAGGCTTTACGAAGCATGGAAAACTAGAAAAGAAAGCATGTGTAAGTACAAAAGACAAAATAGAAAGGGTAACTTCACTAAAAGTGGTCCATTTAGTGGGAAATAATCCAGTTCCCCATGTGAACTCCCTGTCAAAAGAAGGCCTCATCCACTTTCCGTGGCTCCATCCTTGTGGCCACACACCTCCTGTGAGGACCAGGTTTCCACACTGCTACACTGAGCAGTTAAACCTCAACGTGTGTTTTGGTGGTGACAGACCACATTGAAAACCTGCGCAAGGTTCTCCCAGAGTACTGAGATGAACTATTGCACGTTTGGAATCACAAGGATCTTTGACTTATGCACTGGTCCATAGCTTCAATTTTGAGTCAAGGGCAGTGAATTAACCTTAGTTAGATTGTGTTCACAGACTTATACCCAATGCACAACTGTTCCACAACCTTGTGTTTAATAATGAATCCTCCCACTTACTTATTTTCTCATAGTAAATTTATACATCAAATGCTTCCTAAATGCTTAAGTACTAAACCTATACCTTTTTTAATTACAAAAGTATGATTTAAAGTGTCTCACAAAGTGAAGAAATATATGTTTGTTTCACTAAAAATTGTGGGTGGAAATCACTAGTCAATAAATAACATATTGTTGTCTTAGAACTAGTTGTTCAAGTTCCAAAATCAAAGCATAAAAAGTGGACTAGTGATTTCTTACTGTTATGTTTTTAAATTCTGTATTACTTCTGCCCTTTTTTCTGTTTTGCATTTTTCCTCTAAATAAAAAGAAATGTGTGTGGAGTTTACTTAGTTTTCAACAATATGTCATTTTTACTTTAAAATAATTTCACTTTAACAATAGATATTTTTTAAATTATCAGACAAAAAGAAAACAGAACTATGTTATATAGGAGTAATGATAATAGATATCTTTGTCTTATTCCTTATTTTGGAGGGAAATCTTTTACTTTTTGACCATTTAATGTGATGCTGCTGTTGGTTTGGCATAAATGGCTTTTATCAGATTGAGATAAAGACCATCTATTCAAATTTTCTGTAGAATTTTTATCATACATGGGTGTTGGACTTAGTCAAATGCTTTTTCTTTGTCTATTGAGATGATCATGTGATTTTTTAAAAATTAATTTTATTGTTACATTTTAGATATACATAATTATCATATTCATCATAGGGAATTTGTACCTGTACATTATATATTTTGATTCCTCTTTTTTCCCAATCATCCCCTCTTCGTGTGATTTTTATCTTTGATTCTGTTGATATGACATATTATGTTTATTAATTTGTGTATGTTTAACCATCCTTGTATCCTTGAGATGAAACCTACTTGGTCACGGTGAACAATCTTTTTGAAAATTTACTGCATTCTGTTTGCCAGTATCTTATTGAGGATTTTTGTATCTAGATTCAATAGGGAGATTGACCTGTAGTTCACTTTCTTGTTTGGGCCTTTCTCTGGTTTTGGCATTGGGGTAATGCTTGCTTCTAGGAATGATTTTGAGAGTACTGCTTCCCTTTCAATGTCATTAGTAGTAGCATTAAATCGTCTCTATATTTCTTGTAGAATTCAGCAACAAATTCATCAAGACCTAGGCTTTTCTTTGTTGGTAAGTTTTTAATTAAATTTTGAATTTAAACTGATATTGGATTATTTAGAATTTTTATATCTTCTTGATTCAGTTTTGACAATACTTATGTAACCAGGAATCCATCCATTTCTTCTGTGATTTCTACCTACTAGACAGTACAGGTTCTTGAAGTAGGTACTGGTGATCTAGATTTCCACAGCATCTGTCGTGATTTCACCCTTTTCATTTCTGATTGCATGAATTTGAGTTTTTTCTTTACTTAATAAGGTTGGCTAAGGATTTATCAGTGTTAGCTAACATTTCAAAGAACCAACTTTTTAATTCATTGATTCTTCATATGATTTTCTTAGTCTCAATTGCATTAATTTCTGCTCTTGTCTCTATAATTTCTTCCTCATGCTAGGTTTTGGTTTGATTTGTTCTTCTTTTTCTAGATGTTTGTGGTTCAACATTAGGTTGTTTATTTGAACTTGTTCTGTTTTTCTGATGTGATAATTGACTTCTATAAAACAGAACAAAAAGAAAACTGGTTTTCTTTTTATCGAGAGTGAACGAGCTATCACTTTTTATATCAAATGTAGGATAATTTAAATGTATTAAAGAGGAGTAGCTCAGCTGTCCTCAGGAGTGAGTGCCTGCAGTCTCAGCTAATTGGGAGGCTGAGGAAGGAAGATCACAAGTTGGAGTTCAGCCTGGGCAACTTAACAAGGCATGGTAAAATAAAACGATGTTCTAAAAAGGTAGGAGTTGTAGGTCAGTACTCCTTGAGTTCAGTACCAATTACCAAAACAAATATACACCAAAAGCAAAACTCTAACTCAAACTCTACATACTGAAATGAATGTATAGCAATGTATTTTTTCTGTGTTCCAAAAACTTCAGAAAACAGATCCCATAAATGTGTGGCTAAAAATTTGAAATAACATAACTTCATATATTTCCAGTCAAATTTACTATCCAAAATTTACTTTTCTAATTTTATAGCTTCTCATGTCCTTCATACTGACTCATGTTCCTGGTAGTGCAAATACTATTATTTGAAAATCAAAATCAAACTTTATTTAGAATCTTAGGATGCAATATGTCCGACATTACATCACTCACTATAGTTTCTTTCATCTTTGAGGTCCAATTCAAAGATCATCTCCTTCCTCAACTCTTTGTTCCTCATCACAAGTAGGATGTGTTCCTCCTCAAAGGCCTTCAGAGCTGAAATAGAAATATGAATCACTATGGGTGTGGGATTTGGAAAGGGTGGACCTTAACTGGCTGGTTTAAAGAAAACTCATGAAGAAATATAGAATAACTGATTATTTACCCTTTTTCTTCTACTAGTTAAGCCTCAAAGGTCTAGTTCTACTATATACAGAAAATGGGTGAATATTTTACCCTCCTTTGGAAAAGACAGATGTATTATATGCACCTGAATCCACCTCCCGCAACCATATGATTGCTATTAAGAAATAAATGTTAGTGCAAACTTGAGTATTACTACTGATTCTATTATTTCCCAACTAATACAAGGATAACAGCTAACTTAGTCAATGGGTACTTGTGAGACTCAAATCTCAAGATTAAGAAAAATCTAAATCTCAAATTCAAGAAAAATTAAATATTTTTTTCATGAAAGATAATTAAATTTCCCTAGAAAGAAAGTTTTAAAAACCATGTTACATTATCATGACAGGAATGAAGAGATTTTAAAAAGATAGTTGAGCAAACAAAATATGACATGAACAAATGGAAAGCCATATTCTTCTCTTGAATTGTTAGAATAATGGTATAAATTATTAATGATCTCTAAATTATTATACACATTCAATATGATTTTGTTAAAATGTGCCAATAGGCTTCTTATTTGAACCAAACAAATTGCTATTAAAGTTTACATTAAAAATTAAAATAGCTAAGAAAATTTAAAAAGAAGTAATGGTTTTAAAAATTAATGTCATCAAATGTATAGAAATACTGTAGGCCTTCAGAAATTAAAATATTATGATTAGAACACATAAATAAAAACAGATCAATCAATAGAAGAAAATAGAGAATGTAGAAATCGAAGCAAATACAGAGATAAATGTGGCAAATGGTAGAGGTAATTCATATTAGTGCAAAGAAGAGTGAATTAATAACTGTACAAAGAAAATTAGAAGTTATATTAAAATAATACTTCACTTTTTATCAAAAATACATTCCCTGAAAAGCAAATATTTTAGCTTAAAAATACATCAGACAGTAGAGTATTACACAATGATAGAAATAAATAAACTACCTCATACTCAGTGGTGAAAATTTTTAAACTTCCCACCTAAGATCAGGCACAAAGTAAAGATGTCTGCTTTACTACTGCTAACTCCACATTGTATGAAAGATTCTAGCCAGATCAACTGAGCAAGAAAAAGAAAGAAATTGGGAAGGGGTAAACTGTCTCCAACCATAGGCAATGTGATACTATGTATAAAAAAAATCCTGAATTTGTAAATATACAGTCTTACTAGAGCTAATAAAAGGACTTAGTAACATGGAACCCCTCAAAAAATCCAGTTATCTTTTAATACACCAGCAACGAATAATCCAAAAAGGTTAGGTCGTATCTAGGGTTGCTTTTTTGCAGCAGGACTCTGCAAATTTTTGTTGTTTTCTCAGAATGGGTAGGGAATGAAAAGTCAGGGTTGGTGACACAGACACAGGTTTATGGGAGCCAGATCAGGTGCTTAAGATTGCAGAACATACAGTGGGTGCAGGTCTGATGGTTGGAATTTGTGTTTCAGTTAATTGGATAACCAGAAGGATCTTAGGCCTCTGGACTGGATTATTTTGTGTTGTTTTCTGTGCATATCATTGCTGTAGGAGAGCTTTGGCCAAAATAGTTTTGTTTAAGGTGACCACAGCATATCTAGCCTGTTGGACTTCATTCCTAACAGAGCTACTTCCATGAGTAAACAGAGTTTACAGAGTAAGCATCTGTCAGGGGGTTCATTTTTAGAGCAATTCATTACAGTACAGCATGTGACACCTGGACAGTTAGGTCTCAGAGTAACGTGAGCTTGTCAGCTTTTGTGATCAATAGGACAGTGGTATTTAGAGTGAAGAGGCAAAGGTTTCATTTTTACCTCTGTAAAATCTCTTTTTTCTGCAGTCAGTGACTGTAAATTTCAACTAATTAATTTCCATCTCTGACTTCCTACACATGTATTCTGTATTCTTGAATGAGGGTTCAACAGACAAAGGGTGATGCCCCTCTGAGAGAGAGATCACTCAGATGCCTGTTTGGTCACACCCCTCACAAAGACTTAGGTGTGACTTAGCTAAGGAGAGTGGGTGGCCTCTCTTATGCCATATGTAGAGCACCACAGAACCTAGGAAGAAGGCCCAATCAGCCACAATGACCAGTGCTTCCCAGTCTTGGTGCACAGATGGAGCAGCCCATGAATGTGCCATCTGGTCCACTCACTCACACATTTATTCAGCAGGCTCTCATAGATTAAACATTCCAACACCATTCCCCCTGAAGGTGGCCTTTAAACTCTTCTGCTTGAACTGACCAGGACTGACAGATTGACTAACTAGGCCCCCCAGGAGTCTTACTGAAATCAGGCAGGAAGGCTGACAGATAGATTGTGGCCTCCTTCCTTTGGGGTCTAATGTGAGCCACTAGAGCAGTGTAACTGTTGATGTACTTTTGTCAGTTTAAGGAGTCTAGAAGATTAACTGAGTAACTCAGTAGCTCCACATCCTGGGGTTAGAGGACATGCCCTTCCCACTCTAGGATGTTGTTCATTGTGTCAATTTGAGAAGTTTAGAAGTTTAACTAAGTGATTATGTAGGGGTCCACAGTACTTTGTAAATATCCTCAACCTGTACAAGAGGGGATGGAGATGGTGTGGGTGTAAAGGACCCCTCCAGGAGGGTAACTGCAAAGGGAAATGAGGGAGAATTGATTTCTGGTACTTCAGAGGACTTCTAGTCTTTGCTTTCAGCATGTATATTGTCTCCTGTTTTCTGACACAGACTGTTCAGCATCCAGCATACATTCTTCAGCCTTCCAGTGTAGAGTCTTCTGTCAAAGACCCATTAGCCTCCTGATAGAGACTTGCACAGAACACTGCAGTGAGCTCCAGAGCTTGGGCTGGACCCTTCATCCTCCAGTGTGCATAAATCCTCTGGACACTTCCTCATCCAACTCTGTGGCTGACCATCATGAGCCAATCTTGTCATTTATTCTACATTTGTATAACTTGTGTTATATCTGTTTCTCTAATAAACCCTGACTATGCCTGCAGGGAGCCAGGAATATTCCTCCAGACTTCCAAGGGGACTCAAGAAATCTCAAGGGCACAACTTTCCATCTTGACCTGGAGAGATCCTGCTCTGTCTTCAAGGGCCATGACCAGTGATCAAAGAGGTCAGCATGTTTGGTCTTCCTGGTCAATGCATCAGATGCAAAGGTAAGCAGAAACACCAAAATGACACCCAGGATTTGCAGGCATATTTATTTAGATTGATGGGCACTGATTGGGATCATTCCCAGAATGTCAGGCCCTGATCCCTGGTAGTCTAGGGTTTATATGGAATAAACATGCAGGAAGTGCAGAGACAGAATGGTCTATCAATTGGGGATTGCTTTATACAATGTGCATCATAGCAACAAGGTATGCATTGCAGTGATCAGCCATTTCTAAGAGACAGAAGCAACCAGAAGTGGAACAAGAGCTATTATTACTTTAACAACTGAGAAACTGAAGTAGACTGACTGGGGGGCGATTTTCTGTTAAAGTACAACAGAATCATTTGACATGGATCAAAATTTATGTGACACAAAGAATGGACCTTGAATATCCAAATAATAATTTTTAGAGATTAGAGAATTCCAGAAAGAATGGAGACTATTTTAAGAAAATTTACCTCTACTAGACATGTAAGAAAGGTCCTCACTAACTTGGGGAGAAAATGTGCAAAACAATAAGCCAGACATAAAAGGAAAAGTACTACATGATCTCACTTTTATGTGAAATCTAAATAAATGTAAATGCATTAAAAATTGAGTGTAAAAGAGTAGTTAGTAGATGTGAGAGGTTATGCTGAGGAGATGGAGGTTGAAGCATAAAAAGCAGAAGTTTTATTTGGTGATTGAGTGTGAGATATAGTGTTCATAATGAGGACTGTAGCTGATAATCTATTATGTACTGGGAAGGTGGTCAGATACCAGATTTTAACTGATCTTACCACACACACCATAAAGAAAACTATGATAGATAATGGTTATGTTAATTTGCTTGAATGTAGTAATCATTTTCCTACGTATGTGTTCAACAAAACATCATTTTGTACACTGTAAATATATGCAGTAAAAATAATTTCAAGCTTACCAATAGTCTGAAAATAGTACACATTTCTAAAAAAAAATAAAAGCTAAAAGATGTGATCTGCATAGCTTTGGAAATGAAGAGAGACTGCAAGACCAAAGGCAAAGAACTGCACATAGTATCAAACCACACTCTGTCTGATAAGGTTACTCCTCAAAAGAAGATGAATTAACATTTGTGCTCCTGGTGTACACGCACTGGAATTTAACAAATAAGTAATCCTGGATGGAAGATGCTAGGAACCGGGTTTTTCACTATTGGTATAAGAATTTACAGATCACCAAGGGAAAGGAGGTTAGAATCATCCAAGTGGCAATGAATTAGTGTTGGAGACATAGTATTACCATAGATACAAATGGTTATAAATACAAATATTTGTATATATGTCTCTCTCTCTCTCTCTCTCTCTCTCTCTCTATATATATATATATATATATATATATATATACATGTATATATATGGGTTAGCATAATCACATCAGACTTATACTCTTCTACTGAAAGGCTTTGATGGAAATGACACCCTAGTGGCAGCAAGAATTTTATACTCACCTCTTGGTTTCCAATACCATTACCCAAACACAGGAATGAGCACTTCTAGGAGAAACTACTTATACTAGGACTAACATAGAAAAATATAAGGTGAAACTAGCATAATGTAGTACCAGAAAGCAAGGAAATACCCCCAAAACAAAAATTAATAAATATACATCATTATTTCTAAGACAATCTAACCATGAGGAAGATATCAGATACATCTACATTAGGTCTTAACAAAATAGTTGATAAATTCCCTTCAAAAGTGTAAAGTTCAAGAAAATTAAGCAAAGACTGAGAAACTATCACAGATCAGAAGAAAATAAGGAAAATGACAATTAACTGCAATGCAATATTCTAAATTGGAACCTGAAATAGAACAAGAACATTACATAAAATATGAGGAAATCTGAATAAATGATGGACATCAGTTAATAACATATCAGTACTGGTTCACTATTTGAAATAGATAAAATGATGCAAATATTAGGAACATTTGCTGGAGGTACATGAATACTCTTGTTTTCCCAGTTTTTCTGAAATTCGAAACTGTTCTAAAAATAAATTTTATTAACAAAAAATCATGAAAAGACATAAAAAATAGAATCATTTTAAGACACCTCACCATAGTGAAGTTTTTTATAAGACTATGAAAAGCATAGTCAAAGTTATTGATAAATGAATCATAGAAATCTTCTCATCCAAACAAAAGCAAACTATCGGTACACTGTATTAAAAAGTAAGTATAATGACAAATAAAAACTTTGGAGAATGTTTACAGTGTAAGAGTTAATTTCTTTAATTTGTCGAGTCACCACGAATCAATAAATGAAATATACAATGTTGAATGAAAGACATAAGCAGACAGTGCATACAGAAAAGTTATGAGTGTGACAGTGTAAATGTTAGGCAGTAACAGGGACAGTATTTTCTTTGCTAGTGTAATCACTGTTGTGATTTGAATGTTTTCCCAAGTGTATACGGCTTCTACACCTGACTTGCAGGCAATGCCAAGATCATGTGATGCTGTATTGCTGATGTCCCTGCCCAAGTTCCAATGTGAATGAGCTGGAGTGGATTCGGTGGCTTGCAATTGTTGTAAGAAGGGGTGGATTGTTGGAGAAGAGAAATGCTGACCCTTGTGTCAGTCCACAATGGTATGTTTGTAGCACAGTAATGAATAAACCCAGTATCTCAAGGACTTTATGCATTGAAAGCTTGTTTATCACTCACTGGATTCTGTAGATAACCTCAGGGACTCTGTGGGACAAATGCTGTCTACTGGGTAGCTCAGTGACCTGCCCACTTTAACACTTAAAGGCAAACAGCCTCCTCTCTGGTCAGGACAAAGGGTGAGATGCCCACTGCTGAGTGAGTGCTCTGGGTCAGTTTTCAACACACTTTACTTCAGCTTACATTTCCTTGGTCAGAACTAGCCCAAGCTGGAAGCTGATTAAAAACAGACATGAAAAAATATTAGTAATTTCTATTACACATCCACATTCACTTGTTATATTTCAAATTTCATGATTTTTTTCTTGGAACTACAATGTGAGTTTTGTATCCCTCTACTCTATTTAAATATTACTGGTCCCAGAGCTATCTTCAACCCTCTAGATTCCTCAGTTTACATACTCCCTCAGGGGCTCTTCCATTCTTGTCTCCTCAAATATCACTGTATTGTGTTAAGTGTAAAATGGAGAATTTATATTCCCAACTTCCTGAGCTCCATATCCAAACTCCTAATCTTCTACCCATTTTCCATGAATTTCCCATGAGTACCTTGCAGTCATACATTGCAAACGAAACATTCTTCAATAAATCTTTTGTTCTTGTCTTTGACTTCTATCCCACTTAACTGAAGATACATCCTGGGCACCTAGATTTATTTCTGACATATCCCATACATTTTCTCCAATTTAGAGTTATTACTACAATTTAAGAGCATTTGCCTTCTCTCTATTTTATTCTTTCAATATGTTTTTAGACAAATACTATCAATTGGGAACTATAGAGTTTAGTATCTAGACAAATGCTCTAGAATGGAAACTCTGTTAAGCAAATCTTACCTTTACTAATTTATCTTTAACATCAAATAGATTCTTCCAAACACACTTAAATATGTATTTACTTCAGTCATGGTACATCACTAAAAAGTAATAATAACATCTGTCAGAAAAAGTAACCACTAACTACTCTAGTAAAGTCTTTCTTCCAAAAAATATTGTCGAGAATTGCTTCTCCCTCACCCACAACTCCACACCCTGTTATTTCTTGAGTATCAGTGAATGGGTTATAAATAGTAGCATATTTTTCACACTGTATATTACATTGCTCTCATCACTGAACTTTTATGTTTGATCCTAGAGATAGATATGCAACATGATTTTTAATATATGCATAATTCTAATTGCATGAATACTTCTTTATCTTGTTCTCTATTGATGGACTTTTAAATTGTTTTCTCTATTTTGGTGCTATTAACAATGCAAAATTAAATAATATGTGTGTATATATGTAAAATCATTTTCATGCTTGAGTAAATATGTAGGTTAAAATTTCTGTAAATGGAATTGTTGGACCAAGTGATATGTATATTTATGTTTTCATAAGCACTTCTAAGTTACTCTTCATGGAGTTTGGACTAATTTATTTATACATAAATATTGCTATACAGTATTTCCCCTTTATTTTCACCATTACGATTTCTTATCAAGTTATTTTAATATTTACCTATGAGATAACTGAAAACCTCTTATTTTATTTTTTAAATTGTATTTTAAAGAGGGTAAAATTAAACATAAAAGAACAGAACAAAACAGATCATAAGAAAACAATGTAAGAGACACAGATTTCAAAGAAAGACAACTGGAGATCTTCACTGTCTATCATGTTGTCTCTTGTTTTCTTCCAATTAGTTGTCCATATCTTCACATACAGTGAATTCATACAAAACAAAATAGTATAAAACTGATCAGAACAGGATGAGGAAGTCATTTCAGGTCTTCAAGACCAGACAATAAGGAAGTCAACAATGGCTGCCATAGTGCCTCTCATTCTCTTCAAAATAGCTGTCCATACCTTCATATACGTTGAAATTAAACAAAACAAAACAGGCTAAAATCACTTTGAACGAAGAATGATACTATTGCTGGATTTCACATCATGACATTACAGAGTCAGCACTGGGTACTGTAGTACTTCTGTATTCTGTAGTGTCTCTTTTTCTTCAAAGCAGTTGTTCATTTGATCATGCATTATATAATCAGTTCTTGTAAACTGTTTAGAAGTTCTACGCATGCACAAGTCTCTACATGTATACCTATCCTTTCTTTTTAGAGGGAAAAACAAAACAAAACAAGACAAAACAAATTCCTAGAAAAAACACAAAATGAAAAAGACATATAAGACCCCAATACCAGGTGATCTATAATGGTTACTGTGATGTCTCTTGTTATCTTCAATAGAATTGTCTATATCATCAGGCATAGTACAATTGAACATAGCAGTACATAACAATAGTAATAAGAACAAAACATTGGAGACATTATAAGCCTTCAAAAGCAGGTAATAGTCAAACCAGAATGGTGAATCTGAATTCAATGGTGAATAGTGAATCTTGTCGTCTTCAAAGTATTTGCCTATACTCTCAGACTTGATACTATCAAACATAACAGATTCAAATAAAATCAGTCAAGACAAGACAGAAATAAAACAAAACAGATTCAAATAAAATCAGTCAAAACAAGACAGTGTAAGTTATACAGGCCTTTAGATTAAGTTAATAGGAAGTTAAGGATGGTTACTGTAGAATATCCTGCTATTTTTGCAGTAGCTGTCTGTGCCCTCAAATCTAGTACAAGTAGACAGACCGGGACATAATATAATCAAACTTAACAGAGTGATGAGAATAATGTGGACTTTAAATCCTGATACACTATTAACAATGTCCTCTGTCTTCCTTTTTTAGACAATTCCTCCCCTTTCACTTTCACAGGGTACTTTTTGTACATTTTAGGTCCCACTAACTCCTTTAGTTTTTAGATTAGCGGGGCAACCTGCTATTTACCTAAGTGATTTTGAATGTTTTTGCCCCTGAGCTTGATCTTAAGTTGTATTCCTTTACCTACAAAAGCCTCAAGGTTTTCCTTCATTATAGCTGAGTAGTTCTCCACTGCCCAAAAGTGTCATGTCTTTCCAACATATCTGCAGCTGCTTATGAGTTGCCCCTATTTCTCTCTGGTTCCCTGTCACATAGAGCATTGTTTTCTCATATTTCACTTTCAGTCCATTAACCTCTTTCAGGTTATATATATTTCCTATACAGAGCATCTCAATGGACCCTACCTCCTGATCTTCTCTGCCTGTGTTTCTTTTTGTTAGTGTATCAAGGCCGTCTATGTTAGAGATTATAGCCAACCTTCTCTGCCTCATTTCTGCTATGCTATTTTTCTACCATTGGTTGTCTACTTTTCTCCCTCATTCCACTGTCTGCCATTCATTGAGGCCTCTCTGCCACTGTTCCTGAAATCCTGGTGTTTTTTTTTCTCTCTGTGTATAATGTCCTTCAGTATTTTTGTAGGGTTGGATTGGTGGTCACAGACTCCACTAGTTCCTCTTTGTCATAGAAGCACCTTGCTTCTCCATTAATTTTGAGAGACAGTTTTGCAGGGTATATCAATCTGGGTTGGAGATTATTTTCTTTCAGGGCTTAGAATACTTCGCTTCAAGCTCTTCTTGATTAGCTTGTGTCAAGAAGTCTGTTGTGATTTTGATGGGTCTTCCTTTATAGGTGATTTGTTTCTTTTCTCTGATGGCTTTTAATATTCTGTTCTTGTGTTGAATTTCAGGGATCTTGATTACTATATGTCTGGGTGTAGATCTGTTTTGGTTGTAGCTGGCTGGAGTCTGTACATCTCATACATCTGCATGTCATTTCCTTTTGTTATGCTTGGAAGTTTTCCTTGATTATTTCTGTGAACAGCCTTTGTATTTCCTTTGTGCTTATCCCTGCTTCTTCACTCACATTTTTTATTCTTAAGTTATAGATCCTTTTGTCATCTTCTAGCCTTTGTATTGTTATTTCCTGTTTCCTTGTTATTTTTAAGATATCTTTCCTTTCACAATCACACATTGCAAACCTATCTTCAAGGTTTTGATAATCGATCTTTAGTTTCTTTCAGGCAATTTTACCAGATTTCAATGGAGTTTTTAATTTCCTGGTAATCTGTTTGAATCTGTTTCATGTATTCTAGAAAGACCTCTTATTTTAGTTTAAAGAATGTAAAGCTCCATTTTCTACAAAATATAAAAACATATAGCATAACAAGACATGTAAAATAAGAAGAATTGTTACTTCTCTATTTTACTTCTCTAATAAATATCTGGAAATCTAGGGAAAAATATGAAATAACTTTTTCCATAATAGTCAGTACAGGGCTAAGATTCCCAAAGAAGGAGAAAATGTAAACAAGTCCTCTGGTTACATTAGGTTTATTCATGACTGTGATCCCCAAGCCACACATATAGGAAAGTAAACCCAGACAGATGCCAGTGGTCACACTAATCCAAAATAAGGGCCCTGGAAGCTGAGTATAGTAGTAAAACCCTTTAATTCCACCACTCTGGGAGGATTGCAAACCTGAGGATGGCCTGGAAAATTTATCAATTTAACAAGACTCTGTCTTGAAATAAAAAATAAGAAAACAAACGGGAATGTAACTCAGCATGAAAGTCTTGGTTTTAATCACCAGTACTGAAAAAAGAGGGATGAAGTGGGGTGATGCTGGAATTTATGTGAGATTCCTGGAGAAGAAGAATAAAGCAGACACAGAAAGGGCCCCAGAATCTGCATAAGTGTCACCATAAACCCTGGTTGAATATTAGGATTTACTTGTGCAGGAAGACCTTTCACAAGACTGAGCAAAAACCAACTGTGAATTGGTAAGCTAAACCATTGTTGGATCTTACATAGGACAGAGACTGTCGGCCAGACGTACAGGAGACAGTGCAGTCTGCACTTCACACAGAAGGGAAGGGTGCTTCACACATTCACTGGGGACTTCAGAAGTGTCAGCAAGCACTGGGCTTCATACTGCTCTGCACTCCCCAAGAACACAGGAGACATCCTCGGCAAACACAGAAAAGGATTGTTTGAAAGGCAGCTCCAAGGAGATAGGGGTGTTTCTTGATGCCTCAGCTTACCACCCTGATGTTCAGGTATGCAAAGGTATTATACAAGTATGATCAAAATACAGCATGTACATTTAAATTAAAATATTTTATTACAACAAAAGACACATTGCCATTAATTCCTCCTCAAAATATCCCCCTTCACTTTGAACATACTTATCCTAATGTTCTTTTGAAGCAATTTTTTATGTGTCTTTCAGAGATGTGACCAAAAAAAAAAAAAACCACTGAATAGTGCTGCCAAGTGTTACTCAATAGAAAGGGAGACTTTTATTTGTATTTGCTTCTTTTTGGTACCAGGGGTTGAACTCATGACCTCATGCTTGCCAGGCAGGCACTTGTGCCACTAAGCTAAATCCCCAGCCCCTGAAAGGGACACGTTTAAAAACAGCATCTCTTCATCCACCTTATTCACCTGACTTTGGTACCATGGTACTTCTAGGTATTACCCAAAGTCAAAATGACTATGACAGGTAAATATTTTGAATTATTGAGGCAGTTACAACAGCACAACTAAGAACCTGAAAGAGAACTTCCTGAACTGCTTCAGAAAAAAATAAGACTAATGAGATAAGTGTGTTAGAAGTGAGAGGAAGTATTCTGAGGAGGATTCATGGCACTGTGTCTTTCACTGTAATAAAACTGAAATGTTCACTGTGCTTTTCAACTACACCATACAGTATGAAAGAAAAAGGAGAACTACAGTGTTCAAAAAGATAAGGAAATGTCTGCTGTTTCATCCCTGCTCCTCCTTGATCTTCACTTCCTTGTGGAAATGAAACAGCCCTGACTTCCCGTAGCCAGCATTTGCACACTTCCTTCTGACAGATACCCTATGCTTCTATTTATCTGAGGTAAAAAAGGAGAGGGTGATGTCTTAATCCTTGCAGCCTGAGGAAGTTTGGAAATGCTGTTCAGTTTTTAAAGATCCATTTTACCCTCTCAATTATAAGGGGAGCCATGTTTAAGTCTAAGAGATAAACTATTCCTTGAATGAAGGCTACTCTCCATCTGCCTTAACAATATTTTAGAACAAACATTGAAGGCATAAAACTATTCCACAAGTTAACTCCATTGACTGCTGGAGCAGGGACCAACACTACTTAAAACAAAGAAGCCAACCAAACAAAAAAATTTCAGCTGTTAAACGTCATATCCAACAGCAAGTAGTGACACACACCTGTAATTCCTGCATTTTGAGAAGCGTGGGCAGGAAGATCAAAAGTTTGGGCCCAGTCTGGGCAACTTAGCAAGACTTTTTCAGAAAAAGAAGAAAGAAAAGGAAGAAGAAGAAGGAGAAAGGAAGGAGGAAGAGGAAGAGGAGGAGGACACAGAGGAGGAGGAGGACAAGGAAAAGAAGGAAGTTGTTATGCAGCTTAATAGAAAGGCCTTGTGTTCAATTCCTAGTACTAAAAATGATTATCCACACTATCTTGAGTCCAATAAATTACTAGACATGATGAGAATAAGGAAAATGCATTCTTTGACCACATTAAATAACAGTCCATAGAAATGTGAATGCAAGTCTGGCATAGTGGTGCACATCTGTAATACCAGCACTTAGGCCTAAAGTTCGAGACCAGCCTGGGCTACATAGTTAGTTCAAGACCAAACTAAAGTAATAGCAAGACTCAGTCTCAAACACTTGCCATCAAAAATGCACATAACACTAGCCTAGATATGATGCATGCAACATTAGCCTAGATATGATGATGAAATGCAACTATCTGTTGACTCTGGTTGATCTGCAGCTGCTACTCCAAATAAAATGGAGTTACACCCAGTTGAATCTGTCAGAAACTGAAAGTAGTACAAGTTGAAAATGTATATGATGCACCGAATATCTCAACCACACAGCTCTTGGGAGAGGATCAGTTATTTACCCTCCTAGCTGTGTAGCCTTCTGGGAGCTGTGGCTTAGTGCCACTGCCCAGCACTATAGCAGAGGATTCCACATGCAGCATATTGCTAGCCCAGGAAAAGATCCAAATTCAAACTTGCAGTATGATTTCTACAGAATGTGTGTTGCCTTCACACATGGTAAAGAAAAAATCATAACTTGAACCATTGTAAGTCAGGGACCATCTGTACTTCAAATAAAAAAGTAAATATTTTAAAGACTTTCTTTCATGACTACATGAAAGAACATTATTGCATTGGGTTATAATAATGGGGTACTGAGTTTCTTGCCTTGGGGTATTGGGAAATACAAGTGTTGAAAAGGTTGAAAAGGACAGAATACAAAATTTGAAGTGAGAAATTTAAGGGGAAAATTAAAAAGTAAGGAAAATCAGAGTCTTGAGCCACAATTCAATAATAAACTCTATATAAACCACTGGCTGACTATGTGACTTCGTAGGAGACACGAAAGTTTACTATAAAGGTAGAGTTATGGGCTGGTGATATTTTCACTCAATGTATCTCTACTTTGCAAATAGTTTGGGTTTTACATAATTTCTGAGCAAAATCACTGGTTAGCTAGTAACATACCTATGTAGGGTACAAGTTCTAGATTAAAAGTAAGTAGCTGTTCTGTAATCCCAGCACTTGGGAAGCTGAGCCAGGCAGATCATTGCAAGTTTGAGACCAGCCTGGGCTACAAAGGGAGCCCAAGGCCAGCCTGAACCTCATAGCAAGACCCTGTCTCACAAAGACAAAGTAGATAGCTGTGAATTTTTTAAAGAAGAAAAAAAATTTCAAGACATTAGCGACTGCATGCATGCAGGAGGTAGGGTCTATAGTATGAGCCCAAGGGGGTTAAATACTAATTACAATAAAATAATAGTAACACAAATAACAGTAACAATGGTGGAAAAATAAAACAGGATATAGAGGTACTCAAATATTTCTTTAACTAACATATCACTAGACATGCAAAAATGGAGATATGTGAGGCATGCACAGAAAAAATATCAATCAAAAATGATTCTCAGTGGGCTTTGATTGTACATGTAGCAAAGACTTCAAAGTAGCTGTTAGAAATGTGTTCAAAGAGTTAAAGAAAAATGTGGTAGCAGCCAATGCCCAGATCAGATATTTAAACAGATAAATGGAAACTATAACAGAGAATCAAAAGGAATTTTAAAGTTGAAAATAATATGAAAAATTCTATAGAAGGGTTCAGTATAAGGTGGTAAAAAAGAATAGGTGAACTAAAATATAGAAGATAAAAATTAGAATTTAAACATGAAAGGGAGTAAGAGACGAGAAGTGAAAGAGGTTGAAGAAAAATTACCAGAGACAACAAGAGAAAGAATGAAAGAGATAGGGGAGAATTTGGTAGAGAGTAAAACATTTAGTCACAGATTTGAGATGCATAATAAACCTGAAGGAGAATAAACACAAAGAAACTCACAGTAAATTCATCATAATACACTTTGGAAAGCTAAGTTAAAGAAAAAAACCTTGAAAGAGAAAAAAAATGATAGATTGCATTCAGATGAAGGAAAATATGATTAATGACTGATTTCTCAAATGAAACAACAAAGGCTTAAAAGAAATGACATATTCAAAGTGCTTTAAAAATAAAACCAAATAAAACTCTAGCTAAGAAGTCCATCCTTCAAGAAAGAAAAAGTATTTCTACATTATTATCTTTCAATAGATACTAATGAACATCCTTTAAGCTAAAGGGAAATCTCAGCAGGTGTTAATTCAGGTATCAGGGGAAAAATAATAAAGAGCACCAGAAATGGCAAGTACGTCCATAGATGAAAAAGATTATGTATAGTTTCTATTTTCATTTCTTAGTACATTTAAAAGTTATTAGCTTCTTAAAGCAAAATGTTAATGCTATATTGATGAGTAAATATGTACATATGCATTATATAGATGAAAAGGTTGACATAGTGCTGGGAGAAATGAAACTGCAGAGGCACAGGCTCCTATATCTTATAATAAGTAATTCAGCATTAATTTTAAATAGATTATGATTGTTTCAAGTACATACAACCAATCATAGAGCATTTAAGTAATTCAGAGATACATATCAAGTATCAAATAATAAATTAAAATATTTTATTAAAATGTTTATTTTTCATAAATGCAAAGATAGTAGGAGAGAAAAGACGTATAAAAATTTATCATGCAAATGTTAAGAATTAAAATAACAAAATTAATTGAAAACTAAAAGTGCAATTGCTTCAAATGTGAACCAAATTAACCCATTAAACATTCTGGTTAAATGGCAAAAGTTCTTAGACTACGTTTTATAAAGTCAGGCCAAGTAGAAATATATCTAAAATGACTATTAAAGGTATAAATGATTATAATAAAATATGAAGAAAAAGATAAACCATGCAAATAGTATACACAGAAATGCTTAATGTAATAACCTGAGATACAATTAATTATATGAAACAGAGGTTATTAGCAACATAGATGGATTTGTCAAACTCAAATATCTATAAATAGGTTACTGGATAAATGTATTATTGTATCTAACAACCCAATGTCTTGGAAATAAAAAGGAATGCATACATCTTATGTGCACATAAATGAATCTCAAAATATGCAAAGCAAACTAAAGCAAGATACAGAAGAGTCCGTACTGTTTGATTGTATCTATATAAGATGGAGGAGACAAATCTAATCCCTAGTAACAGAAAAGAATTTAGTATTTCCCTGCATGGATGAGAAATTAACAGGAAAATGACCCAAGGGAACTTCCCTACAAAGATAAAAAGTATTCAGTGTTTGACTGAAATTGTCATTGTTTGAGTGTGTATACTTGTCAAAAGTAATTAATATGTGTTTTGAAAGTATAGGTATTTCAGTGTTATCTAAGTTATTTCTCAAATTGGTGTATTTTAAAATTAAACAACATTGCTCCCCTGAATGAGCTGAATGATATTTATCATGCTTTTCATTTTTTAGCATCATTTGAGTTTTCTCCATTGTGGAATATTTATCAAAACCTTTGGGGAAATATATAATATAACTAGTATATGGACTATAAAATGGCTCGTGGAAGTTTTTTCAAAGCAATGTATGTTGACTCAAAAAGAACTTTCATACTTGAATGTCAAAATTACTAAATATTGGAAATTTCATGTTTCAGTTGCACACCATGCATGCATGTTGGATTGTGTATTGCCACATGATGCACCAGGAATGCTATAAAGTTTTTATAAGTAGTGGTACTTGTTACTATGAAATACTGATGAATAGTATGTTAACACCACTATTGCCAATTCTCATGAGATTCTTATGATCTGATTGAATTCATTCTATAAGTCAGTATTTCTCACTACTTCTTGGCCCCAACTTTGGCCTCCAAATGTTGCATAAGCATTTATATTTCTGTATGTCTGTGTATATCTTCTCACCTGTAATCCTTATCTTTACTTCTCTGCATTGCCAAACTATGCCCACCACAAACGTTGTCTCCTCTGACACTCCTCTGATTGGTCCCTCTATTGGTCTCATAGCACTTAATTCTTTCCTCTAACTTATTCTCTTTTCATGGTAATGTATTGTGCATATATTTGTTTCTTTCTCTAATATGAAATGATAGATATCTAGAAAGCAGAGTTTATTCCTTTTATCCAGAGTATTGGAAGACACACTTTAAACCACAGCACTCTCTTTCCCGGTTAAATCTTGATTTGATTGTAGTGTTGGTCATCACCTCTGTTGCATCCTTGCAGAGATGCTGAGCCAGAGTCAACCAGCTGAGCTGTTTTGAGTTGAAGCAATATGCATTCAATACAAGACATCAACAAACTTTAAACATGGCAGTTATAAAATGTCTCTTAGTAGAGGTGATAGCTCAACTGAATTCCAAAAAAAAAAATTCCAACATGAGTATCCCAATCAGCAGTGAAAGTTTACTTGAAGACTAAAGGTGCTCAAAGTGGTGAAAAAGGGAAGGAAGAATGTGATGTAAGATTCTAGCATCAGCTGAAGATCAAGCCCTTCAAGAGCTTCCATAGTTATTTGGTTAAAACTTGGACTTTATTAAATGTTCATGCATAAGTTCTCACATGACATTTTAAAAGTGAATGATGTAGAATTTAAGATTTAAGGGTTTTCTTCTGGAAAAAAATTGAAATAGACAAGATTGAAAGCAGGATAAAAAATCAGTAGCTTACTAGTGGTTGATCAGGCAAACACTACAGTAGATTTCTCCAAGATTAACTGAGCAGAAAGAATGGAAAATAAGTGAGTAGATTCTACAGGCAAACTTATTTGTTGACAATTGAGTTGGATTGAATCAAATGTCGAGTTGCAAAATTGATTGAAGTTTTAAAATGTAGTGATTAAATCTCAGTGAAAAGTTGGCAGCATGGAGCATGTCTCTTAAGTCTTAAATTTAAGAAAGATGGTAAGGGCCAATAGTGTGTGGTGGGTAGTGAGTAAAACCTCATCAGTACAAACATGTCACTTGATTCTAAGTCATGAAATTGTGTACTTTCTTCCTCACTTTTTGTTCATCTGGACTCTGCCTTTGATCTTTGCTCTCCATCTGTCCTATATTCTTAGTTCCATTCCACTGTAATCATCATTTCTTGATCTCAACAAAGGAATCTATATTTAGATATGACTTCACAGCTTATATATTTAAAAAGAAACTTGCATTTTTTTATCTTTGCCCTACTAAAAGTGACACTAAAAGCCTGGTTTCCTTCATCATCAGCTTGGTAGGTTTCTCTGTTCATTCCATCTTCTAGAGCCAATGGTCTGTTCACATTTATATTGCTATCTCTGTTTCTTTCCCGTATGATAGCATCATCTCAGAAGGTTTTCTGCTAACCTGGTGTATGTACTGAGCTCATTTTAGAAGCCCAATTCCCATGTTAGGGTCTAGGAAGATTTACAGTCCATAGCTTCTTCAGACTACTCTCAACTTTTTGGGGGGTGTAATTTTAGTGCACTATTATGTATGTTCATATACACAGGAAGCACACATACGAATCCATACACAAACACATTTGTGTGTATCTATGTGTGCATATGTGTATATTCCATTGTGTGATTATAAATTATACTGTATATATCTGTATCACACTCTTTGGTGCTAGAGTATGAGCCTTTCAAAGGAGAAGCTATGCCTGATATTATTACCACCAATATACTAATAGTGACCTGGCAAAAGCAGTGTCTGATGAATGAAGGAAAGGATAGCAGTTGCATGAAAGGGAGAGGCAAAAAAAAAGTTACAGTTCTTTGGTTAGTGCCTTCAGGAACACTGAAAGAACCACAAGGCAAAATCCCTGTGGCTAGCAGACATTTCCTCTGGTATACTGGGGGAAAGGGTTTGTGATCTGCTGCATCATTTCACTCCAGCCTTTAGCTACAGGTGAGGTTAAGATTGACTCAAGACTGAGCCTACAGAATAAACAAGTGACCTCCTGTATAAATCAATGTGAGTAGGGGAATACAAAGCCTGTTAGGGACCACTGGGTGGTATCAAAGTGGATCAGAACTATTTCACCTCCTTCACACATTGAGCCTTTTCCTAGGAGTAGTGGCATGAGGGAGCGGAGGAAGGAAATTGATCTCTTACAGCACTAAGGACAGATGTTTACTTAACCTGCCTAGTCTATCCAAGGAACTAAGTCTAGAGATCACTCTTGAAAGAAAATGGGACACTTGCAAAAGCAATAGGGAAGCTGGGAGCTGCTAAGTCACCATGTGAGCATGGGAGGTGCTTTTGACAAAGATGACAATATTTGCATCTATATTTGGGGCAATGATTTCAAGATAAAGGCAGGGAGGTACCAAAATAATCTGTGATTGATTCTAAAGAAGAGGCAGCAGGTGGGGGAAACAGACATCTGCAATAAAAAAGAATTGGATTTTTCCCTCCAAATAGGCTGTTACCTGTCATGATAAAACTTTGTGAAAATCTCAGAGAAATCTCAATTCCAGAAGGAAATCAGATAATGTTCATTTAGCTTTTGTTTTAAATGTTTGTCCAGTATATCAGGTTAAGTTGATGTAAAAATCATACTATTAATAGATTTGTACAAATAGATAACAGGCATTCTAGATTCTGCTGGTTTGATCATTGGTATGTACTCCAATCTGAGAAGCATTCTTCTAGACATTTTCTCAACATTGGCTATATTTCCCTCAACCATTTGCCCATATCTTCATGCCCAAAGGGTCAAAAAGCCAGGGAAAATACAATTTTTTTGTTTTGTAGAACTACAATATACTAGGAATTGCACTAAATGTTTTATGCACCAGTCTCTAATTCTACATTTTACATAGCCTTGAAGTGAGTATCATTGACTCATTCTATAAATAAGCAAGGCACAGAGAGATTCATCACATTCATTCTGATTTTCCTTGTCTGAAATGCACTTTTATGCTCAGAGTCAATAGCTGATCTCTGTAGGCAAAGCATGCCAGGACCTTTGTATGTCAAATGTAAAGTAACAAATAACAAATAAGGCTAAACACACTCTCCATAGATACAATCTTTCATGAAGTTAGGCATCATGATCTACACACATGTGCAAACCCAGTTCTACACACACACATGTGCATGGCTACACAGATAATTTCTACCTATTTCAATCCATTTCTTAAATATGAGAACATGGAGCTTCTCATACAACACTGAACCTACCATGCTTACATAGCTTGTAGATAATGAGTTGTGTTCAATTCCAGAAGCACCTAGCACCAATGTTCTTCCAAAGGCAAACCTTGCAGAGGTGGCTGAGCAGAGTCAAACTCTGCTGCTTATCTACCTACTCTTCTTTTTCCTGTTCTTCCATATAAAGAGAGCTGTAGCAATGGAGCAACAATTTTTTGTTCAGTTTCCATATATCCTGGTAGCCACAACGCCCATATTAGTGTTATTGCCAATGAGATTCCTTGAAAATCCCTGTTGAGGACATCTTTCTCCAATATAAAAAGATGACACACTCACAATATAAAAAGGATAATGTCCTTTAAAAAACTTTATTCATTCATCCTTTTTCTCCATGATGCCTAAGGTTGCAAAATTGTCTTGAAACTCTGCAAAAGGGAGTCACAAGCTGAGAATCACAGAGTATGGAACTTCTTAACTCTTAAAAAGCTTTTCACCATCCTCATAATGCTTTTCTCCAGACTTGTTACATGAAGGAAAATGTATGTTAGCAACTTTCTAACTGATGTGTTGCCTTTAGAGTGCAATACAGATTCCTAAATTTGACTGTTGCTTATCAGTTCAGCTTCGGTTTTGACCAGTTTTCCTGTTTCATTTAGCAGAAACCATGGTCAAAACCAAATTTCTCTCTATCCTCAACACTTTTTCTTCCTGCTATATTGTCATAGTCCACCACTCACTTTACTGAGGCTGTAATTCTATGTCAGATTCTCATAAAGCTACCATTTGATCATCCTATTTCAATGTCCTTTACTTCTCCATTTATTTAATATTACTCATTGGATTTATCATCATAGAAATTGTGTTATATTTTTTCTGCTATTTATTGATTATCTCTTCCACTAAAAGTTGAATTGTTTTGTTTGACAGCTCATGGTTGTTTCTGTGAATTAATACACAACCCAACTCCACAAGCTATGCATACAAAGAACTGTGTGCAAAGTTTCTGAGAAAAAAAAAGAGAGATGATTCAAGCCCTGGTATTGGCACTTATTGGTTGAATGACCTTTAGGAAGTTCTCTAATTTCTCTATACCTTCTTTTCTTATTTTCTAAAATAGTATGAATAATATGAAATTGTCTTATAATTTACATTATTAGATAATTTACTAACTCAAAGTTTTTTATGATGACCAGTGCTGTTATATTATTGCAATTATCAGTTATTAAACATTTATTTTCTGAACTATTATATGAAAAGAATAATATACTTTTCTTCTCAAGAAGTTGTTGCAATAAAAAGAGAATATATCAATGTTATATTTTAAAATGCCACACAATTAGAAGTTATTTATTAGACTCCTAGTGCTGCTATAACAAAGTACCACAAACTGTTACTTAAGCAACAGAAACATGTCATTTCATAATTCTAAAGGGGAGAAGCCCAAAATCAAGGGATTGGTGAGGCTGGTTTCTTCAGAGGGCTATTAGAGCAGGATTCTTTGGCTTATAGAAGATCATTTTCTCCTTACGCACCTTCACAACATCTTCCTAGCATCGCTATGGGTGTTTCTATGTCAAAATTTGTCCTTATTGTGAGATTATTAGTGCTTTTGGATGACTAATGGCCACTTGAATGACCTCATTTTAACATTATTACCTCTGTAATGACTTATCTCAAAGAAAATCACAATCTGAGGTTCTGAGGGTTAAGACTTTACCATATAAATTTAAAAGGACTACAATTCAACCAAAAATGTATACCTTCACTGGGATATTTCTCACAGCTGAAGCATCTTCTGTTTAATTATATAAATGCAGTATTCAAAGAATTATTCCACTCATTCTTTTGATAGGAGTCTTTGATAGGATAGTCAAATTTGTTCATACATCACTTATACAGAAAATATTTACTGAACTTTACCTTATAGAGAAACTTGATTAGATGTCTTAAAGACCAGGAAGGGGACCTAGAGTCTTCCCTTCCCTCTCAGTGTAGCACCTCCACAGACTCTTGAAAGGCACTGATCTAGAACAATCTAATGAAGACAGCAAATTGCTCAGTGAGGGGGCACTTGGAAGTGGTAGAATCAGGACTAGAGCCTGAAATATGTACCACTTCACATTCTGTGTTACAGAGATCCCCTTGAGGAATAGGGACAAGGAGGCAGTGGGCTCTTCTCTAAGTGATTAAAGAGAACACATGATGGATAATTAATAATCATGTCTGATTTCAAGTCTTAAGGCAACTTTGGGCGGTTGAGTAGCTATCGCCACTGATGATCAAGAGAAAAGTGCTGGCCAAGAATATGGCACACCAGTCCATTTGATAGGCAAATTCCTTATTTAAACCAGTAGCTTATCACCCTCTGCTGCTCTTCTGTCTCCTCTCAATGTCTAATCATCACTAATTTGGAGCAGATCTGTCTTAAAGAAGTTCCTTGATGTTGGCACTGCTCTTTCTTTGAAACTCATCACCATGGGTTATTCCAAGTGTCTTATAATGAATAGCCCAGCCTCTAATCAAACCAGTTGCCAGTTCTATACAGCTATATCACAGCCAGTGGAAATGTTTCAGTGTTGCATGGCTAAAGATTATACCCATACCAAGTAACACACTCTATTTTTTATTGGGCAAGCTATCTTTGTCCTTGCACTTTCTGTTGTCTGGTCACTCAGTTATTCCATGTTTGCCCACCAAATTCCTCCACTTCTGTACAATTTTGTAACATTTTAAGGAGTCTATTTCAAAATGTCTCAGATATATCCTTTCCTTTATCTGAACCATAGCAATGTTATGGTGGATACATGATTTTTAGTCATAAATCACATTCTGTCTGGTATTTTAATCCATTGGTTAATGAGTTGATTAATTGATTAATTAAATGAATAACATTTAGCTAACATCCACTAGTAGAATACAAGATTAAGAACTTAGGGTGTTGCAGCAAACAGGACAAATTTACCACTCACCTTCAGGAAACTGATCTTTATACCTTAGCCTCCTAACAGTTCTTGAACCCAAATTATGTAAAATGTGAAATATTTAGACATGAATATGTTTTTTGAAGGACTATGACATTTTCAAAGGCAGACCCACTGCTATCATCATTAATATTTACTACTTTATAACTGTGTGCCACATCTTACGCTTGATAGAGTAGCAAGTTGAATTAGGACATGCAATCTTTACAATAACCCTAAATATTAGAGCAATCACTTTTCCCATTTTATCCATAAGGGATAAGAGTTGCACAGTGTTTAAATGGCTTACAAAATGGTATAGAGTTACTCAGCAGCAGACACAAGCTTCAGAGTGAGGCAGGATAAACTTTACAACCTAGACCCTGACCTATGGTATTCTTACTTTTACACCTTGGCATGGACCTAACATCATGACAGACATACACTGAGAAGTTAAGAGTACTGACAAACATCACAGCACCTGGGCTTAATCACCGGATTTCTGCTTTTCCTGAGATCTAGCTGGGTTTTGGTGTCCTCTTCTGCAAAGTAGGAATAATGATAATATCCTCCTCTTTGAGCCATTGAAACAATGAAATATCTGGCAAAAATTTAGCATTACTTTGGGCAATAATTATAGTAACAGAGGTTCGGGGCATACGTGCAAATGAATGAACACCTGACAGTGCCCCATAATTTGAACATAGCAACAATAAATAAATCTCACAAACCCCAGAATATAACAGGGTGCCCAATAATTATTTATTGATTAAACAACTGACTGTCAAAAGCCATAGGGAGGGGCTGTGGAAAGGCCCAGCATGAGTTTGCATCATGCACTGAACATTGATCTGACTCCACAGGGTGATGGATCCCCAGCCAGGAAGATTCCAGTTTCCATATTGAAGATGACACACATGTCCAGTCCACTTCCCCTCTGCCCTACTGCTGCAGCCCTGAGAGCACGGGTACCTCTGCAGTGAAACTGGCCTGCATGTAGACACCAATGATACGGCACATCTTTATCTGATGGCTCTCAATGTCAAAATTATGCCCCTTCCACTAGAAAGGCTATAAGATTAATCAAAAGATTCCAATTTCAGACAGACCAGCAGACTTCAGGACTGTGTCTGTCCAGGCTGAACAGTGCCAAGTACATCTGGAGTTAGAGAGTCACAGTGGCACCTCAGACAATCCTCTGTTGTCTAAAGGCACTGGTGCACCTCTCCTTCCCGGGAGAGAAGAGCATCATCAATCTGCTCCTTGGAGGAACTGAGCCAAGAATTCTTGTTCCTATGCCTCACCAGAAGAAGCTCTCTCACTGGAGACATCTCTGAAGCAGAAAGATCTAAGAAGTTTTTAAAATCTGAGATCCTGGAGTTGAGCAGAAATGAAAGCTAATTCCATGATAACATTTTCCAACCCGCCTTTTCCTTCCTTAGCCTTAATACCTTTGAAAAGCACATGAAGTTCTTAGGATGGGGATATGTGGAAGACCAGCTTGGTACTTCTTAAAGCCCCCATGGCAGTGATGAGATGGCATTCATCTTGGTCTCAATGCTAAGTCCTCACACATCTATCATGAGTCTATCAACCATGTATGGGTATTGTTTTACCCAGACCTTTGAAACAGCATCTCTGAGAGTAGAGCAAGGTCCCTACTCTTATTTCATTCTTAATGACTGAAGATAAATTGGAGTTGAAAACCACTGTTATAATGATTTTGCCCAAAGGCAGAATTTCATTGAACTATATATCACAAGGTAACTCTAAGAATCCTTCAGTCCAGCTTACAGAAAATCTGAAATCAACTGCTTTAAGTGTAGCGAGGCAGCTACTTAAGCCCTTCGCTTGAGAAACAATTATCTTGGTCCATGGTACCTATCATATCGAATGGCAAAGCTAGGGAAAATGAAGACTTCAGTTGAGCTATTTCTAATTAGTTTCTAGAGAAAGACTACATTCTAACAAGTATTAGGAAGGACTGTGTCCTTTCTTTTCTATTGACAATACAGAAGAGTTGAATTTCAAAGAGCTGAAACAGACAAGCAATGAAACTTATAAAGAACTCTCAGTGTGGGCCTGCAAAGCCAGAAATTTGTCCCCGTGTGACACACTTTGTCAGTGTTCTAACTCAGGACTGACTTTTGGTAAGTTCTCCTAAAGCCATGTTAGCCAGGCATGGTGGTATACACCTACAACTCCAGATACTTGGGAGACTGTGGCAGTAGGATTACAAGGTCAAACTGGCAGGGGAAACTTAGCAAGACCTTTTCTCGAGAAAATAAATAAAAAGGCTGGAGTTGTAGCTCAGTGATAGAGTGCTTGCCTAACATGTGCATTCGATCCCTAGTACCAAAACAAACCCAAACAGACCCATTGAATAGGTAAATAAATAAAAGTATTGTAAGCAAACTTATCTGTCTCCTGTCCCATTTCATCAACTCCTTGTTCAGAATAAGAGTTACTCTGAGGAGTCACTATTCTAAGATACTACCTAGGCAGGGAGCATCTCACTCCCTGTCTCATGAAATTTTTGGTTCTGTAGGAGGAAAACTGATACACAGGAAGGAGCACATATGGACTGTGGAGTCAGAGCCCTGCACATTTGCTCTCCCACCTGCAATCCTTGTGGCCTTTGATGCTTCTCTCTGCCTTCCTCCTCCGCAGCTTCATGTCTTCAGGTGGAAGGAAAAGCATGCAACCAGAGGGCTGTTGTAGGTTTCTGCTGAGCTCTCTGCAGTGGCTGTTCAGGGTAGATACCCTTCTGTGGCAACAGTTAACAGAGTAAGACTTTGGCTGACTTCTGAACCCTTCATGACAGGGCAAGGACTTGGTCAGTGGGGTTAGGCACTCTTGAAATGTGCATGCCCCAAAGAGTTTTCAGAGAGTGTCATGGTTAAATGTGTTTCTAAAATTCAGCTGATAGCATTAAGAGGCTAACAGGCCATGGGAGCTCCTCCTTCGCAAGTGAATGGGATTAGGGCCCTTCTAAGAGGCTGCATGCAGCATGCGACTCTCCTGCCCTTCTGCCCTCTACCCTGTGAGGGATACTCCTGCCCTCTGGAAGATGCAGCATCATGGAACCATCTTGTCCTTCCGCAGACACCAAATATTCTGGTGCCTTGATCTTGGGCTTCTTGATCTCCAAAACTATGGGAGAGAAACTCCTGCTCTTTATTAATTACCCAGTACCAGGGATTTTGTCATATGAAACAAAAGACACTAACATAGAGGGCTTCAGTATCCAGAGAAGATCTTCTTGTGAATGGATGGACATGATTAAAAGGAAACTAGAGCTAGAGAGACAAAGTGGGCTCAAATCCCAACTATGCCATTCCTCAGTTGTGTGAATTGAAGGATTCTCATTGCCTTTCTTGGCTTTGGTTTCCCTACCTGCAGAAGTCTAAGGTCTAGACAGGTGATTTCTTCTGCACCATCAAAGAATGTGCAAATCTTAGTGTGAGCGGTTTAACTGGCAAAACCTTCAGGTTGGATGGCCAATGGATGAGGGCTGTAGTTCTCTAGAGTCCTGGGGCCAATTTTTTAAATAATTAATTTTATCAGTACATTTTAGATGTATATAATGATAATATCCAACATTTGGAATTTTATCTGTGCATGCTATAGCTTGACTCTTCTTTTTACTCCCTTTCCCTCCCCTCCCTTCAACCCCTTTTCCTCTCCTTATTTAAAAATGTTTTGTTTCCATTTTTCCTTCTTTTCTCTTTATTTCCTTTCCCTTCCTTCCTTCCCCTTCCCCTACCAATTTCCTTTTCCCATTTGAACATTCTTTTGCTTTTTCACAATATTTATCATACATTTTTGTTCTTACTTACACTTTCTGTTTCTCACACCAGATAGGAAATGCAATATTTACATATGTGTATCCTATTTATTTCACTTAAGAGTATGGTCTCAAGATGTATCCACTTACTTAGAAATGTCTCAAGTTTATCCTTTTATACGGCAGAATAATGCTTCATTGTATAATACAAACCACATCTTTTTAAATCCATTCATTGGTTGATGGTCATTTGGGCTATTTCCAAGATTTAGCTTTTACAAACTGTGCTGCTATAAACATGAATATTCATATATCACTGTTGTATGATGGTTTTAATTCTTTTAGGAAAATACCAAGAAGGGAAATAGCTGGGTCAAATGGAATCCCTAGTTTTAGGGAGGCTAGGCATTTTAAAGAAATATGAAGTGTCATTAAGAAATAGAGAATGCGTTTAAATTTTTAAAAGATATTACAGAAAGAGACACATTGTGCTTAATTCTATTCAAAATATGGCCCTCACTTCAAATACACTTACCCCATCCTGTTGTCACTTCCTGAAGCAGGTCTGGAAGTGCTCTTTCATGAGTGCCTCTAGTTGCCCTGTTGTTGCTCTCTCAATTCAACACCTTTGCCTTTTGTGGTTGTTTTAACTTTGAGGTGGAGCCAGAAGTCACGTGGGGCCAGGTCTGCTGACTAAGGACACATTGTAATGCTTGAATGAGCCTGCCATTCCATGAGATGGAACTCAGCAGGAGCTCTCACCATAAGTTTGATCACCTTGTAACGATAATCATGAAAAGGACTCCCAGACCTGCTTCAGAAAGTGGCAAGAATAATGGGACAAGTGTTTTAGAAGTGAGGGGGTATTTTGAGGAGGATTAATGGTAATGCACCTTTTATTAGAGTAAGTTTTAAAATGTAAACATCTACCATATTTTTCAGTCACACCTGTAGCATTACAATGTGGCAACAAAGTGAGGTAGAGTAAGAGGATGGGTCAAGTGTTGAAATTATATTGAGATCCATTTTATAATTGCATTGTAAACTTTGTGTCTCTTGTTAGGAGTAAAATGAGGGGCTGAGCCCCACAATGTCTGCAATTCAAATGAGGGATCTGAGCAAGAGCAGATTCGGAGGAAGGAAAGGAAGGTTTTAGAGGGGCTGTGATCTAAACTGCAATGGGGGGGGAGTGTCAGATACAGTAAAGGAAAAAGTGTCACATACAGTTCTGAATGGAATACATGACAATATTGAAGACACACCTGACAAACTGGTCTGTATTAGGTTCCATGAAAATTGTTGCATGACCCTGAACAAGGCATTTCCCCCGAGGCCTATATTTCTTGCTAACCAACGGAAGGGACTGGATAAAGACAAAGTCATGGAATGGAAGACATATATCAGCACGACTCAATTTTAGGCCACACTACTTCACAGACCTGTGTCTCTCCTGCAGAAGGTGTTCTTAGGGTCCTGGCACTGTTCAGAGTGTAAAATTCCCTGGCTGCTGATCAAGAGATGTTGCCAAAGGAGAGCAGATAAGAGCTATGGGCAGGGCTTCGCTTCTTAGCTACAGACCATCACTGTCAGCTCTCATTAAAGAAATCAAAATCAAAAGAAAGAAGCAAGGGATTTATCATAGGATGAATATGTTTTCCGTCTGCCGTAATTCAAAAAAAAATAGGAAACACATCCAAATCCAAGGCTGCTGCAGTATCTGGAGGCAACGATTACCCAGCAAGGTAGAGAAGCTCTGAGCAGGAAGGTCTCTGACATGTCTGTATCTGGGAGCCTGAGCAATCACTTTGAGGTTTACAATATGCAGTATAACAACCATTGCTAAATCCCTTCATCTTGTTTTGAAATCCTACACTGCCATTGTTTATGTTGTTGTTGATGATGTCACCGCTTTGCTTTTGTTATTTTAATTGCTTGCTTCTTGATTTTTCTGGGTTTTTTCCTTTTTAAAATGAAAAAGAAGGTCTCTTAGGGATTATTTGGCCCCCAAGGCCACTGCAGGGTGGACCGAGCCTACTGAGAATCTCATACCTGGTACAGGAGGACAGAAGAGTAGAGTAGTCAAAAGAGCAGCCCTGACATCAATCACAGCTCCTGGCAGTTCTGTGACCTTGAGCCTGCTAGCTAGGCTCTTTTCTGTGCCTCAGTTTTCTCATCCTTAAAATGAGGATGACAACTAGGGATGCTGTGAGGCTGAAATGAAACAATGACCCTAAAGCGTAAGTACCGAGTCTCCTGTGTGTAAGGGCTCGGTCAGTGTTAGTGTCACCCAGACCCTACCCTCTCCCTGTCACTCGTTCAACAGGGACTTCCTTAGTGTCTGATGAGCCAGGTTCTCTTTCATGTTCTGATATTAAAACAAGAAAGAAGACACGATGTATATCCCACTGAACTCTACCTTCTCTTACAGCTTAGATCTCAAAATGTACTCCCAGCAGTCTCATTTGATCGAGGGTGCACCTCACCAGTGGATTTTCCATTTGTGAGATCACTAGTTGAATGTGCAGTTACGAAGAGGGACCTCGTGGGAGATGGGTTAGGGGTGTGTGGTCTGGAAGGATATATTCTTGTTCCTGGATCTCCTTTCTCTCTCTTCTTAATAGCCACCATGGTATGAGCAGCTTTCTGTCAGCCAGACCCCTCCTCCATGCATTTTCTTCCTTGGAGCCTGACAATCATGGACTGAAATCATGAGCCAAAATTAAGTTCTCCTTTAAGTTGTGCATGTTGTGCCTTGTGTTCAGCAATAGGAAAATAAAACATCTTCTAGTGTGCAAGTGTTTGTGGGTGGAGAGAGAGAGAGAGAGAGACTAAAACCAAGACCAATGGATAAATAAAATATGTCTAGGCAGCCCAAAGAGTAAGTGATGATACTGTGAATGACTAAGAGCATGGCTGTGTCTCCCTCAGGCTCATCCCCAACCAAAGAATTCCCTCTCTTTTCTACCATTCTTCCCTAAATCTCTCTCTTGTAGCTCTGGATAGGACAAGCTTGCTATCCCTGTGGTCTTGCTAGGATTGGAAGTCACAGTATTAGACTTCTTTGGCTGCCCCCTGGTGTATCCCTTTCTCCTGGAACAGTTTTTGGCCCAGAACAGACCCTTAGAAAATAATTTGAGTAGTACTTTATACAATGGAGTACTACTCAGCTATAAAGAATGATCACATTGAGATATTTATAAATAAATGGACACGACTTGAGACCATTCTCTTAATTGAAATAAACCAAACTCACAAGGGTAAATACCATATAATCTCCCTAATATGAGATTTGATAAGAGTATATAAGACTTTATGGTAAGCATGAGGCCCCATCTCATAGCTTTGAAGTCTTTCAAAGTTTTAAATCATCAGTTGGAATGGTGTTATCCTGTTTTGTTTGACTATATCATATGTGATGATATGAACAGCTGTT